>VXCM01001716.1:0-14289 GCA_014773175.1 Lucifuga dentata
GGGATAGTGAACATATCAGTAGAAGGATGCTGAGGTTGGAACTGCCAGGCAGGAGGCCTAGAGGAAAACCAAAGAGTAGATTTATGGATGTAGTGAAAGAGGACATGAAGTTAGTTGGTGTGAGAGAAGAGGAGGCAGAGGATAGGGTTAGATGGAGGCAGATGATTCGCTGTGGTGACCCCTGAAGGGAAAGCCGAAAGGAAAAGAAGAAAAGAAGGAGGCTCAAACATGCAAAATGGGTGGTATGGTCCTTTAAAGTAATTTTAAAAACTGAGATTGTGCATTTTGCAATTTCTGTTCAAAATTAATTCACCAATCTCAATGCAAAAAAAAAAAAAAAAANAAAAAAAAAAAAAAAACAGGCATATTTATCCCATGATTGATAATTAAATACTGCCAGTTAAAATACTGTATATGTTTGGGATGGGAACAGATTTACGCTCAAACTTTTTAGAATCAATTTACCATTTTTGCTAGAGTTTTTTTTTTTTTTTTTNTTTTTTTTTTTTTTTTCTGGTATAATCTGACTTGATTTTGTCTAGATTTTTTTTTTTCAATAATGTTCTAGAATCAAATATAAAAGTTAAAAACATTCTAGAATAAATTATTTTTTTTAAATAATTTTTTAACCATATTATTTTTATGAAATCTTCAAATATGTTGTGAAAATCTTCAAATTTGTTGCCAACATTTTCAATTTTCTACCTGTTTTTATAAAACTATTGATTCTAAAAAACATTTTTGTGAGGGAAAAAACTCTTCATGTTAATTTTTCAAAAAAATTTAAACACAAAAAAAGGCTATCTAAATTTTTGATTTTCTATTTGGTAATCAATACATAAAATCTCAAACTTGCTAGTTGATTATCTATAACGGTGTGTGACTGATGCAGCCAGCCTTGTATCGCCTGTGGCTGGTGTTCATTTCAGACTCTGATCTGTCCAAAATTGTTAGCAATGGTGCCGCCTGTCTGGGCTTCAATCCATCTTCATCACACACTCGGCTTTCCCACAGCGTGTGTGTCAGTGGGTGATCCAGGTTTGGCAGTCAGGCAATGAAACAACATAAACAGAGTCTTTTCACACAGTTATTCCTCAGTAAAACCTGCAGTAAACTGGGATTAAATTCAGTGATGCTGTATGATTAAATGTTGATAAATGCAAGAATATGTGCACAAATTAATGAACAGTTAAAACAAATATGTGAATTAGTTAACATAATTGTCACAACTGAAAAAAAAATCAATAATTTAGTGATTGTATGACTGAATAAATCGCTAATGAAAACAGAAAGCAGCGTTGTTATTAAAAACTGGCCTGAGGCATCAGCAAAAGAAGCGACTGCAGGCCCCGGGGGCCGCCAGGGTGCCCTCGAGCAAACGGCTGTTTCTCAACTTTGTCAACTATATCAACTTTTGTGATCGAAGAAAAAAACGGGCTTATTTTATTTGTGTGACAGTGGATTTCTGGTGTTATTATTCAAAGGGTTTTACAGAAGTATGTAAGGCTACATACACATCATAAAACTTTCAAGGTCATCAGATCTGAGCTGTTTGCAGCTTTCTGTCATATAATCAGATGTCTTGCCTGATCGGCGACATGGGCTCACAGATTACACGGTTGTTTACCACACGAGTAGTGACACAACTGGCACAAGACCACACATAAGAACGGACTTACCATGAAAAAACAAGGAAGATAAAGGAATGAATATAGCCATGCTTGCTGATGTTTTCTTGCTGTTTTAGACTCCTCCCCCTTGTTTTCTCTCACTCCATGTCTTGCGTTCTCTTTGGCTGTAGCTCATTGCCGCTACAGGATGTGACTCACCAATAGGTTCAGATATCTGCTATGTTTATTATATATTTTTTTGTTTAAGTAACTTTATTTAACTGATTCCACACAGATGCATGGAAGATGATGTATTTCTCCGCCAGGGAATATAGTCCCAGGAGAAGCCTTTTACTGAGAAATGAAACCGACCGTGCCTTCTACAATTATGCAAAAGTGTTAGGAGACAAAACATTGAATTTTAAGGTGGGTGTGTCACCTGTATATTTGATTTTGAAAGATTAGAGGATTTGGCAAAATAACAAGAAAACTAAAATATGGTTTTGTGGTTTAGAAATTGTTGGTAACATAGGATAGGTACGTTGTTACAGGTAGTATGTATTGGGCTTTAACATGCAAAATCGCCGGTATGGTCCTTTGAAAGCTCATGCAGAAGTATGTATGTTGTTTCTTTTATTGTTGAATTAATTCAGTCATTCATTTTAATTTGTTTTAGGGGTTTAATTCTGCTAAGGGCCCCAGAATTGCTTGGGCAGGCTCTTGAGGGCTCTTTATGAGTGATATCCAGGTTTCACATCTCACACTATGAGTAACACTCACCTATTGATCTAAATATCACAGATATGTAGTGTATCAGCACGTAGAGTCGCAGTAAGGCCATGTCGCATCAAAAACATGCAGCCTGCAGCGCTGTGCTGAAGCCATTTAACATCATTATGCTGAACATCATCCAAATATCTTCTTTAGAACAGGGACGACAGGTGTGACCTCAGTGCAGCAAATCTGCTGTGTGAACTGAGAGAAGCACAGAGTAAAAGAAAATGCTAAGTCAATTAACCCCCACCTCCCATCTCCTGCCTCCCACCCCAATCTGAACTCTCCTCCATCCCCCAAAAGGAGAGTTTGGAAGTTGTAGCATCACTAATGCAGCAGAGTTAATGGCTCAGAGACCGGGAAGGCTGCATTTGTAAATAGAATAATTGAAACTTTTTTCTGTGTGAAAGAGGCCAGAAACTTGGAGAAAAATCAGCTAGAGACACTTTCTGGAGTTGCTGCATTAAAAATGAATGACTCTCTGGACTTGTACAATGCTTCTTAGTATGAACTATTGTGAATGCAAATATAACTAAATTGCATTGAGTAGGAACTCACATTCTGGGGTAGAATCTTCTGTACAAAATGGTAGCTGGGTGGGTACAGTAGGCATGTATGATGCATTTTTGAGCAACAGTGCAAAAACATGTTAAATGAACATTTTAGCAAGTAAAATGTTAAAATTGTTAAAATCAGAAATGGCAAATTGGCAGCAGCATGGGCTCTACTAGCCTCACTCAGACTTTGTGTCGAGAGAGAGAGAGAGAGAGAGAGAGAGAGAGGAGAATGTGTGCAAGATCTGATCAAAACTTACCATTTAAATAAACTTACTGATTAGCTGAGTGGACTTAAATATAAAATTTATTGATTATTAATAAGTGTGAGGCAGTTAAAAATGTCACTCAGATTTCATACCACTGAAATTTACCACCAGACAAAAACAGGCCTTCATTTTTGCATGAAGGTGTGTTTAATGAATTGCTTCCCTGATGTGTAAGTAAGGAAATACCATAGCAACACCTCTTTCAAGGCAAACACTAAAAGATGCCAGGAACAGGAGTTTATGAATGAGGGAACATGGTGGAGTGACGATATTTCCCCATATTAAATCTGGTGGTGTGTTTTATGAATATCTTTTGCTTAGAAAGGCGACATTATTCATTAGAGTTCTGACATGCAGAACCTGCAAATCAGATGCAACATCAAATTTTGTTCAGTATGTGTGCACAAAGACCGTTAATTTGAAGTTACTAACATTCTAGTTAATAGTTAGCATGCTCGTGCTTAGTTAACTGAAGGTCACAGCCAGCTAGCTAGCTGTCTAAGGAAAACTCTGCGTTCACCATAAAGACTTTCCAAGTCACCGCTGGTGCAGCATCTGGTTGGTTTCCCTGTGGAGAGCCTGTGGCTACGATCAGGACAACAATTAAAACAATTAACCAACCTCTGCATGTGCCCACTGCAGGCTCCGTCATCTCTCTGTTGCTGTTTTCTGCCTGTCGCAGCACAGAGAGATGTGAGTGGGAATAAGAAAGCACAAAAACCTCTAGTTTTCCTGAAACTGCAGCGTGACTGATTCCCTCTAACACACAACAGCTCCAAGCCTTTAGCCTACAGCACTGCCAGTCCCAATGCAGCCCAACACACCAGGAGAAGCTCACGCAGCTGAGCCACGCTATGATACATAATCATGTGTAACTCCCAGACATATTTTAGGCTTTGCCCAAAAAAGCCAAAATTGGATGGAACAAATATTACGAAGATAAAAGTAAGATAACTAAGATAAAACAAAAGGTCATACTGTTCTGCTCTCTCTCTGCTTGATATTTATGAACTGTCCAGTTAAGAGGGAGAAGCTTTCATCTCCTGAGGCTTTATTGTCAAGTTCATCCAGCGATTTAACCGGATGAAGAAACAATTCCTGATGAAATGTCCATGTCTTGCAGGCAGCTCACAGCCTGAGTCATTTTGTAAAATAAATCCGAGCTCGTTTGTCCAAGATGTTTGAAACAGACATCTAGACCTCCTACTTTTCTGATTATCTGCTGCTACATTTGACTACAAATTGTGCTGGATTAAGATTCTGGTTGAAGCTAATGATGCGTTCTGTTACTTGTTAACTGACCTGACTAGTGGCATGAGAGCAAAGGTCATCAGGTGTGAACATCTTTAACAGGTTTTAAACATAGAATTGTGTTTTAGTAAACATACAAGTTACTACAAGTTAGCATACACACAAATTAAACAAATTACTATCAGTTTGGCATTAATAAAGAACAAAGACAAATTCCAAACAATAATGACAATGAAACTCTCCTAATACAAATAATTCAGCTAATTTTGTGCAGCAACATGCACATTCAGCTAATATCTAAAAACTCCTTTGATTTATTTTGTTCTGTTGAGTTGAAGTAATTTAGTTTCTTCTTCTTCTTCTTGTGCTGTTGTCAACCTTCATTACAGATCATTAAGTAAAACTTCATCCAAACATAAAGAGGTGCTTGTTCATGTGATGTAACTGATGTGGAAGATTAATTTGAACTATTTTCCGTCAAAAAGTTTTCCTTTATGAGCACCTGAGGTGCAAAGGAGATGCAAACTACAGCTACAAGCCCCAATTTGACCAATTTATATCAAACCGGAGATCACACACATACATATGCACAACCCTCCCTGCTATTAAAGCCAATTTAATCACTGATCACAGGCTTATCAGACTTTAAGGCCACATAAAAGCCTGAGATTCATTTTATTTCATCTCTCTTTTAGAGGAAATTTATGCTAGTCTGCCTGGTTGGCTTTAAACATCCCTATCCTGCGAGCTGTCTAATGCAGCAAATGTATTTAGATCAGAGCTGGATTTATTTGGAGATGAAATATCTTGATTTGTGCTGACGGCTTGTTGGTAAAAATGCAGCATCGGCCCATTCGTGAGAATCTAATTCTTCCTCCTGTACTAAAAATATTTTAATAAAGCATTTCAGCTTATTTAGGTTATCATACATGCATGCCCTTATATGTCCCAGACGCCTCAAACAGTAGACAGTAGAAGTGCTTTTTTTTTTTTTTTTTTTTTTTTTTNTTAAATAGACCCTTAAATGAAAATGAGAACACTGAAATCCGTAGAATGTGTTCCTTTTAAAATCAGTTTATTAACTATGGATGAAGCAACATTTGCATTATCACCCTCCCTTTTCCAGCATGCAAATATTTGTTTAGTGTAAAATTACATAAGGTGGTTTGATGTTTCTTTTGTAATTTTTCATCCATGTATTCATAAGTTAATGCAACTTAAGGAGTTTTGGATAAGAAGTCCATTCCTTATCATTTCTGAAAAGCACCCAAGTCACAGAAAGTCATTAACACACTGCACCGAAAAGAAAATTGTAACAGTAATATAATTTATAATAGCTTTATTTGTGTGACACCTTGCTTAGTGTGACATAAATTCTTTCACAAAGTAAAAAAAAAAAAAAAAANAAAAAAAAAAAAAAAAACAGCCTACAGCAGATAAAGTTAAAGTATAAGAGAAGAAACAAAAATCAGTAAACGAAAAGGGTTCAAACGTTTGTTTTACAGTCAGTGTTCTGCCCGAATGACGTCAGTCTGGCTTATTACGGATTTGGCAGAACTTAAGTGTGTGTGTGTGTGTGTGATGTGGATGAAACATGAGCTCTGATTAAAACACATTTATCTGAGGAAGGAAAGGAATCCTGTCTGAGAGGAAATTTAACATTGAGCTTCAAATGACTGGAAAACTAGCTTTATGAAGACCTCCTCTCTCTCTCTCATACACACACACACACACACACACACACACACACACTTGACCTCACACTCTCCCACTTTCTTTTCATGTTAACAAGCACTGAACTTTCCCACAGTGGGCCTCTCTGCAGCTTTCACACTCTTTACAGGCGACACACAGCTCCATGTTTGTTACCTGAAGCCGCTCTCTATGGAAGGACCTGCTGCTTGGACGGCTGGTGCAATCCACAAATCACCTTTCTTTCTTTTCATTCAGCGCTCTTCTCATCCAGTGGGCATTGGGAAAGGGACACACACACACACACACACACACACACACACACAGGTGATAATGGAAAGGTAGAGCAGGTTCCCTTGTCACGCAGCAAAAAGTCACCTGACCTCGTCCAGCCTAATTATAAGGTGTTGTTGTCAACTTCTAGTCCCATGAACACACACACCCACACACACACACACGCACACAGTAAATATATATATGCACACATCTACCCATATTTGCGTACATTATTTTGTCTTCTCTTTGGTTCTCCCCATGAATAATGTGAGAAAACTTACACACACACGCACGCACGCACGCAAGGATCTCCATAGTGTCAATGGAATTTTGTTTCTCAAGGGCTGGGCTTGCCAACCTGTGTACCATCATTAGTTCTGCATGTTTTCATGAAGACGGCACGTCAGAGGCTGAAGTTTCCTTAGTGAAAGTTACCATAGCACCACTCCCTCACTCCCCACATACACACACATACACACGCTTACACACAACCATATTTGTACAGTACATGTGAGGCTGATGGAAGGATGGAGGTTCACAAGGAGCAATAAGCAACATTCAGGGATAGATTGACACCTGAAGAAAAATAGCTGCAGGTCTAATCAATCTGAATGTGTTCCCCCAAGACCCTGGGGGAACACATTCAGATTACTCTGTGTGTGTGTGTGTGTNGTGTGTGTGTGTGTGTGTGTGTGTGTGTGTGTGTGTGTATCAGGTGACAAGCAGCAGGCATCAGCAGCATTTCAGTCCAGTCAGCAATGATCTTGCCAACCTCTGCATGACCAGATTCATGAATAGATCAGTATGCTGTGTGTATGTGTGTGTGTGTGTTTTTTCGCAATGACCCTGGAATATTTTGCTTAATGTAAATCCATCCTACGTGGCCTCGCACTCTCTCACACTCCCGCTTCTCTAAATCCACAAAGCACAACGCTGTCACTGTTTACAATGATCTGAACACGGCGCAGAGGGCATTACACGTGTGTAATAATGGCTTTAATGTAAACGTGAGCCGAAACAACTACAACACAAACACATGTGACCTTTTCGTTTTGTTTTAACTTCAACACAATTGTTTTGATAAATGGATTTAATTAGAATAAATTGAGAAAAGTTTAAAAAACCCGTCTAATTGCTGATATTTGCGATGCCGCTTCATTCAGGTTGCAACGAAGCAATGAGACCGATTATAACATTTATAATAACTGACGGGAACAATATGATTGTTCCTGTCAATATGATTGTATTTCCATGATTCTGATCAGAATCATGGAAATACAATCATATTTTTCCTTTACATCTACAAAGCAAGCAATATGAAAATAGCGCTGACAAACTGAGTGCTAAATTGAATCAAGTTGTGTTCCAGTGCAAAGTGTGTGCAGTGGAGCGATGGGCTGTGGTGTGTGTGTGTGTGGTGTGTGTGTGGGCTGAAGCCAACATCCTCTCTGCTCTTTAATAAATCATAAAGAGCACAGACAAGTGTGGGGCATTGGAGGAATGTATTAAAAAAAAAAAAAAAANCAGCTGACATGCTGTATACAGGTATAAAGCAATTTACATGCTGTTAGGAAATGCGGGACTCTGACAGAAAAGACTCCACCATCCACCTGTGTAGTTAAAATTTGTTAAGGTAAATATCAGTGTTTTAAATCTTAAATCCATCTAACGTATATAGTCAAGTATAAGCCGAGTTTTTATTACTAAACTTCACAATGCAAATTGGGGGGGCCGGTTATACACGAGAAATTCAAATTTGATCCCAGAGAAGGAAATTTCCACAGGTAAAAATACTAGTCATTACCACTACCCATGGAAAATAGTTTAAATCATACCTTAGAATGAGATATTTCCTGACTACACATTTTATCCAGCACATTTTGCAGCACCTGGTAAGCATTGTGATTGGTCAAAGACAAAAGAATAGGTCAGTCAGAGACAATCTTATAAAAGTGCTGTACAGTACCGTTATTTTGTAGTCTCGTTCAACATGTTTTGTGCTTTATTAGCAAGAAGCTTGAGATAAGATACAACACACAATGNAGTCTCGTTCAACATGTTTTGTGCTTTATTAGCAAGAAGCTTGAGATAAGATACAACACACAATGGGAACTTACACGGATTCAGAAGAGGAAAAGAGCATCATATGAGGCTGGTTTCAAGACGCAGGACTGGAATGAACTGTTTGGTGATTCAGACGAGGAAGAGGAGTCCAGAAAAGTTAATGTCAGCTAATGTCAGTTATGATAATCAGCTGTTTACCGGTACTGGTAAGTGGATTATTCTCAGAAAATCAGGAATACTATGACAATACCCAGAAAAACAGGTCATTTGCTAAACAAATAAATTGATGGAACATCAGGGGGTCAGCTAATACGAGATCAGCTTCAAATACATAAGGTAGCTATAAAGGCAGGTAACTATATCTGTCTGTGGCATCATTATCTGTAGAATCTGCCACTGTATGAAGTTGAAATTCAACAGCTTTATTGCTCAGGAACCCTAGGATGTGCAGTGTCATGTGTGAAGCTGTTTGGATGAGCAATTCTCGATTTCAGCTGTGCCGGTAAAAAGTAGTCCATGCGGCAGGACACGCTCCGAGCGCAGCAGCATATGTTCCAGTCCAGTGGCACTGCAAACAAAGCTAGCTCACAAGGATGTGCAGAACAAAATTATGGCAGGCTGCAGAGAACACAAAGTCTGGTTGTGTTGAAATCTGCATCCCTGCTGAAAATTGCATCTCCACTGTAAATAATTTTGTGAAGATGAAAGAATGAAATGACATTAAAACTCATATTTGGGGTTATTTTTGTGAGACAGGTTAAGTTTGGTGAATCCAACCCTCAGGTCCGAATAAGGAGGGGATGCAGTTTTTGGTAGAAATAACGAATAAATAAGAATGGAGGACTGAATTGTTGCTGCCCAATAGACATACTGTAGATATTATTCTTGCCTCTAAGGAGTGCCATAATCACTGTTTGGATTTCATGTATGATCCATTGTCTGCGAGTGGGAACGCAATTCTCAGCAGGGATGCAATTTTTGGACAACACTGGCCCGTTCCGAACAGGCACATTTTGAACCAGCATGCACTAGTTTAGACAAATCATTTAGTCAAAATGATCCATTTCTTTCTTCACGGATCACGAAATCCTCAAATCAGCAATGGCTGCAGCTAAAACTCAAAGTGCCAGTGGAATATTTGAGAAATATTTGAGCTTTCTTCTGTTACAGAACACATTTTTTAATGATGAGTGAAATCCTCAAAAACATAAAATATATATATATATAAAAACAGAGTTTGAGTTTCCAAAATAGTCTTAATAAATGTAAACACCTTGCAAAGTTCAAGAAATGTGTTACATATTTCAAAACAGCAAAACTGAGCACAACACACTTTATCATCGCTTACCTACTTATCCAAATGATTGATATGGTTTTGTTGTTTTGAAGATCTGCCACACTGATCCTCAGGAGCCGCATTACTCTATTTGTTCCTCTGAAAATAGGAAAATAACACACAAATATTTTTCATCTGTGTTATAGAAAAGCAGAACAAAACTAGGAAGCTGTTTTCAGAATTTTAGAAGGAAAGTAAAGCAGCATACATATTTAATCTATTTATAAAAAGGTTTTAGATGGATAGAGAGGTACACAAAGTAACTAAACAGTCACATTTATCACCATTTATCAGCTCTATGTTGTTTTTAAAGGTGTTTTCACACAGTAGTGATGTAGCCAGAAGGGCACGGTTTCCTGCTTGGTACAATTTGTTTGGACAAGTCCAAACACAGCGATCACACCGATCAAAGCAGGGGTCTCCAACAGGCTGTGGAGCCTTTCTGAGTCGCACGCCTCAGGGTTACAGATGGCACACAAAAAAAAAAAAAAATTGNAAAAAAAAAAAAAAAATTGTAAATAAATTTAAATAAATTAAAACATGGTACATAACGATAAATTGCGCCCCACAATCCCGTTTAAATCCAGTCAAACACATAATTGTCCCAACCCCTTTCCAGCACTCCATGACTGTTTGCGAATCAGCTGTCAAACAAGTTATGTCAACATCAAGTTTGTCAGTTGTTAGATGCCTCTAAAATGAGCAGGTATAGTTCGTTAGCTATTAGCTCATTAGCTGTTAGCTAGCACTTCAATTAAGAAGATCAATATGAACAAAAACAGCCTTTCCAAGTTCAAGAAGAAAACAGTATTTTCAGCAGGAATGGGAAATTGAGTTTTTTTCATGTGTGTGAACAGCATGTGCCTCATCTGTGGTGCCAGTGTTTCAGTCAGCAGAAGATGCAGCATTGAGCGCCATTTTGCAAAGCTGCACAGCAACTTTGCACAGGACTTTTAACCAGGTAGCAGGCTATGAGCTGAAAAGGTGAAAGAGGTAAAAACTTTATTAAAGAGACAGCAAACTCAAGTTTCACCAAACCAATGAAGTCCAAAGAAGGCCAACATAACAACGGAGGCTTAAAGTAGCACACATCCTAACAAAGCACAAGAAGCCGTTCACCGATGGCGAGATGGTAAAGGTGGCGATGAGTGCAGTGGCTGAAACCTTATTTAAGGACCATAAAAGTAAGACAGAAATGATCTCTTCTATTGCTGATGTACAGCTTAGTGCTAACATGGTGGCGAGGAGGGTGTCTACCCTTTCTGCAGATACAATGGAGCAGTTAGAATGGGACGCGGCTAGGTGCAAATGGTTTTTGCTCCAATGTGATGAGTTGGTGGACTCATTTGAGGATTTTTCCACCAAAGAAGAGTTTTTGACATTGCTTCCTCTGAAAATCAGAACGAAAGGGGTTGATATCTACAACGCTTTGAAGAAGTACTTTGTGGAAAAAAAAGGGTGCCTATTGAAAAAGTCGTGTCTGTAACAACAGACGGAGCTCTGGCTATGACAGGGCGTCACTCAGGATCAGACTCTCCTAAATTTCTGAACTATCACTGCATCATTCATTAGCAGGAGTGATAGGACTTAATGACATCATAACACCATGATTGCAATCATTAACTCAATTCGAGCAAAAGCCGAACACAGAAGCTTCAGACTATTCTTGAGGAATGTTCTGCTGAGTATGGTAATGTCCTCCTCCACACAGAAGTCAGCTGAGCGAGGGTAAGATATTGCAGTGCTTTTATTCCTTGCTGAAGGAAATCAAGGCTTTCATGGAATCAAGGGAGGAGGACATAACTCTGTTGACTGATGCTGAGTGTCTGCTTGATCTTGCATTCCTGACAGATGTACAGATGTAACAGAAACTGAATGAGCGGAACACCACTTCGAGTACTGCAAGCAGTACTCAAAGTGGATAAGAGAATGAGATCGGGCCCTTTGACTGTGAAAATTATATTTTATTGGCCCCCGTTCCTCATCAAAGTTGCCCATCCCTGGTATATATAAATACGTGGTCCCCCAATTAAATTCATCTGGCTGTGCAACCTTTATTTTCCTCTGCATTGTTCTGGAGTAGATTACGGAAGACTTATGAGAGGTTCCAGTACTCTTGAAAATGTCCTGGTACTCTGAAATGAAAATCACGGAGGTCCTGGTACTGCGTACTGGTGAATACCGGCCCACTTCAAGCACTGGTTACAAGGTAAAGACAAACAATATCTGAGATATGATCAGCTCTGTGAACGCATTTGAAGCAAAACTGTCATTTTTCATTCAACAAGTGAAAAAAGATTGCAGCACTTTCCCTCAGCTGGAAAGATACTGGAAAGTTCTACAGGGCAGCTGATGTTTTGGATGTAGAGAAGTGACCTGCAGTCCAGGCTGCAGCAGGAGTTTTCAGACAGGTTCAGTGGCTTTCAGAAACTCCAGCCTGTGTGGCATTCATTGCCAACCCTTTCATGGAGGTAGACATAGGTGACATTTCAGAAAAGATAGCTGAACTGTTCATTGTAAATCTTGTGGAGATGGAGATGGAGATTATAAATCTCCAAAATGATATCCAACTAAAATCTCAGCAACATTTAACACATTTTTGGAGCCTGGTAGAGCCAGAAAGCTTTAAGAACCTCCACCAAGTAGCCCTGAAAGCATCTGCTTTATTTGGCTGTGAAGCAGCCTTTTCTGACATAAACATCATGAAATCTAAGTTCAGAACAAGGCTGACAGATGAACATTTAAATGACTCCATAAGAGCGAACCTGAGTGGATACACCCCAGCACACACTTCTCTTGTGGACTCAATGCAGTGCCAGTTATCTCACTAACTGTAGTGAAAGCACTGTAAAACGAGAAGCTTTTTGATTTGAAGGGAGATGAAATGTGAACACAGGAAACGAGGAGAAAAAATAAGACTGGTAATGTTTCCTATGATTGTGCAAATTTAAGGGATACACAGTGAGCTTAATTGAAATTTTAAATATAGTTATGGAAAATATCTATGTTTAAAATTTCAATCAAGCTCACAGTAATGTTTTTGTGATGTGTATGTGTTTTGTTTTTTTTTTAACAATATGTGAATGTTGGATATTGACATTTGATGCATGTTTGTACAAAAAGTAGTCTCATTCAGCTTGTTTGGGTTTGAGATGTTGTAATCTAGTACTTGAGTCATTTAAAGGTACAGTCCTTATTTTCTTAATCATAATAATTTGCCCTGAACTCACATAAATAATTCAAAAGTTTGTCCTAATAATAACAATATTAGCATTTTGTGTGTTCAACAAGTTATATAACTAAAAATATAGGCTGCTATGTTACTGATTTAGCCAAACCTTCAGCTGTTTTTTTTTTTTAATTAATAATTTGTTTTAATGGTTGTCTTGTGTTAGCCCATTTGTCAACAGTTCTTTCAATCAAGTTCAGATTGTTAGCAGGTTTCAAACCTCTGCTTTGTACTTCAGTGGAGGGATAATCTTTTTGTTACTACTTGTATCTGAATTATCGCTTTATGCATGTTCATACAAAAATGTAGCTTCTTTTGCCTGATTTGTATTTGAGATGTGTTGTGATCTGATGTGTGAAGCATTTAATTCAATATATGAATAAATATAAAATGTGAGCTCTCAGCCAGTTTAATTTCTTTAAAGTAGCGCTTAGATGAAAAAACGTTGGAGACCCCTGCTTTGGATGAAAGCAACACATGAATGAAGTCTGATTTCTAAAATTGTCTGCTGTCCTTGTCCTGTGAAAGCAATATCAATCAACAGATATTATTTATCTGTGCAATTCATCAGAAAACTTTCTTTCCTCACTTTATCTCTTTTTACCCGCTTTATCTCTCTCCATTTTCAATCAAGTCTGCAAAGCCGGGGCATTTCTCTGGCTGTCCATATCAGTCAATCTCTGTCTCTCTCTATTTTCTCAGTGCAGATATGAATAATTGATAAAGTCAGGTTGATCAGCTGTCCCTTCATTGATCTGCTTGCTACCTTCAGCATGTCTCTTGCAGTTGGAGTTCTATTCCAAATAAGCAGTCAACTGCAGTTTCACTCCTTTTTTTCCCCTCTATTTGACCTCTGCACATTGAACATCTGCACAACTTTGTCAAATGCTGACTCTCTATAAAGTCATAATTTGCCGGATATTTTTTATTACAAAATTCAAATCAGCCATCTGTATTTTTTAGTCCTCTCCACTTTAGTGTAAAGCCCGTGGAGTTTAAAGTCATTTGCAGTTCAGTTTTTTGGTAGAATTGGAATTCTTTCATTTACTTCCCCAAAAGCCTGAAAAATATGTAATTTTCTAGACAGTCTGTGGCTTGTGAAAATCTTAACATTTCTGCCAAGACTGATAATTTTTGTACTTGTTTCTGTTCTGAAAATAGACCAAGAAATCCATCCATCCATCCATTTTCTAAACCCTTTTGTCCTGTTGAGGGTCGGGGTCGGGGTCGGGGG
>VXCM01001716.1:14532-100754 GCA_014773175.1 Lucifuga dentata
GGGGAGGGGGGGGCTGGAAAATTTATAGAAAATAATAAGAAAAACTACTGTAAATTGAAAATGCTAGAAAATCCTTAATTATCTGATTGATTCCAGAAAATCTTGAATATGATGATATATAATATATTGTCATGCTGGCTTTTTACTTTTCCTCAAGTGAAGCACATTTTAATAGCAAGGATAAATGCAAAGTATCAAAATATCAAAAAAAGGTTTTAGAAAACTTGAAACGAAAAAATATGGCTTAATTTTGGAAAATTTACCACAGTCGATTGTCCTTTGTCCTTGAGAAACATAAATGCTTTTACAAATCAAAATTATCTTCCTGTCAAGGATTTTTTTTGAGCATGTTAGGTGGCAAATGAAAGTTTGAGATAATGGAAGTGAAAGTAGGTTGATGAGAGTTAAAGGGCTGAAGATATTTGAATTTAAATGATTGTTTCACTTGGACTACATTTACACCACAGGTTCTTGATGCCCAATTCTGATTTTTTTTTTTATTTTAAAGTAAAATTGCAAAATTGACTTTAGATTCCAGAGAGTTAAATAAGTCCATTCATACATGAGGCCAGTGAACACATCTGCGTTCACCTTGAAAGATAGTTGAAAGGCCCTGCGAGAGCTTTTATAATTCTCTATGAACCCAGAATATTTAATTTCTATTCATTCTTCCCCTGCATATTCCTTTTTTAAGAGGGATGGAGCCTCCCATCATGCGTTGAGCGGAAATCAAGAAGCATCCTACATGGCAAAATGTCCACCGCAGGCATAACTGACAAAAAAAAAAAAAAAAAAANAAAAAAAAAAAAAAAAAAGCGTACTCATCTTAATCATTATAGTTAGTTTAGAGGCCCCAGTTACCTCACTTCCAGGTTAATTGGAGGACATATGAAAAAAACTCCACATAGCAAAGGCTTTTCAACTGAGCCTCAGTCCTTCCACCTGAGTTTTATCCACTGAAGTATTCATACAAAACCATGCAACCGTGTCTGCCTGCGTCTCCAGCGACCTCAGCATGAGTATAAAAATGCTCAGTCAAGCCTTATAAGCAGATCATCAGTTCATAAGACAAAACAGAAACAACAAATTCCTCCCATCCGAGCAGCTGCGTTTTCCTGCTTTGATTTCCCAACTGCACGCCCAAAACTCATTTCAGTTTGAATAGTATCTGCTGGAGATAATCATACAGCACTTTTCCCAAAAAGCTTAGAAATTCAAATGAGCGTACCGTGGAGTTTGTTTGTATCCTGTTGATTAACGTTTATTCAGTGTGGCCTAAACTAGTCAGAAATCACTTTATTCCAACACACAACACAATGCTTGTTGAAACTGAGAAACTTTATCCGTATTTACTATCCTCATTACATGAGCAGGAATGTCATCGTGTTAGCTGTCATCGGGATCTTTTTCACAATTTGTATGTGATTCTATCATAAACATGCAGTATTTCATCCACGACAACAACCTGAGCCTTGGCAGAAATGTCAAGCTTGTCACAGGCCAAAATTTGTGGTTTGGTTTAGAAGCTAAAATTTGTTTTAATCTATGGTGATAGGGTATTTTTCAATATTTTTGTCAGTTTCTTCAAAAGTAATACACCAAAAACCAGATAAATTCTTTTCATCAACAGGTGTTATTTGGTCCAGATCTGGATAAGGTTTTGGTTCTGACAGTCTAGAGTATATGACGGGAGGTACACAGGGAATTACTGTACTGTAACGGTTCACAAACTGATATGTGTGCCAGTGGTGGTACTTGAAGTACCCTGGTGATACACACTAGGTATCTCTGAAAATCCATGTAGAGAATCAAAATAATTGAAATGCACAGAAAATCTGTGATTGTGACAAAGCATTCACAAGTAAAATTGGATTTGTTAAACAGTTTTTGAGTTACATTATTCTTTTAATTAAAAATTTGATGTTTCTGACAATAAGTTGTTGATCACTCCAGGCGACTCTTTCACATTTGATGCACTGTTAGCATCAAAGACATTGATAATGGCAGATTTAAAGGTGAAACTATTGGCTTTCTGTGAGGCAGCAGTCATTTAAAGGTCAGAGAAACATTGTTTCTAAAAGGCAAACGGGGAAAAGCCACAACATTCTTGGTCACTTACTGTCCTGTTGTGTTCTTTATTATTTCTTGTTCTTCTTCTTGGTCTTTATCACCATCTTTTCCACCTCCACCACTCTTTCTTTGACACACTCACACATCTATTCTTTCCTCTTTCTTCAGCTGTCTTCTCCTCAGGTCTTCATTAAAACTTGATGGAGATGAGTGAAGCCAATAATCAGGCAGGAACAACCCTGCCTGAAATCAATAGCTTTTCTACAGGAAAAAAAAAAAAAAAAAANAAAAAAAAAAAAAAAAAGAACGAAAAAGAGGGTGGGAGAAAGTCTGGCTTATTAAATATTAAGCAGCTGGTCTCTGGAGAAGTGAGGAAGAGCTGTAGTGATATAGTGTCTGAACCAATTATCATCTCGTGTTCACCTGCCAGGCTCCAGCCTCGCTTCCACTCTTACTTTACTTGTCCCAACAAGCCTCTTTGGGGACAGTCACACTCTTCAGGAGTGTTATCCCCCGCTGTCTTTTACACTAATCATGACATGATTCATCTTGACTGTCACACCCCCTGAAGAAGACCCTGTTAGCTCACTGGAGGATCAGTCACTACCAGCTCTAATATGATCTCACTCTTCAGGAGAACCAGCTCGGTGATCTGTCATACAAGTCACAATGAGACTCCTGTGGGACCACAGAGCTCTTCGGGAGCATTGTCTCAGCGCTCTTTGTATGCAGTCACGTGGCTCTTTTGGGACTGTCTTCCTCTCTGCAGTTTGGGGACATCCGAGGCTTCTGTGGTCACATTTGCCCTGAGAGAGGAAATAATTCATCACACAGTTTCCTAACTCTTTTTAAAATTCTTTTGCCTTTTTTAAAATTTATATTCAGGTTCACTTTGTTTTGGTGTACGCTGTAATTTTCAGGAAATGTCATTATGTGGGTTTTGTACTGATTCAGAAATTATCATTTTCCGTTTTCTTCTCTTTCATATCCATTGAAGTGAAGTAATTCTGAACCAGCTGGGTTAAATGTTACACAGTTTTTCTTGTTGCCACTAAAATCAACTTCACTGTGCCTTGTGTAGGTTTTAAAAGGACATATTATTCAGATTTTCTTTTTCTTTTTTCATTTAGGAGTCTATTTTGAAACCTTTGCAGTGCTTCAGTGTAGAAAAATACACATTAATCCACTTCTTTTCTCACTTGCTGCAGCACCACTGTGCACACAGAGTGAAAACAGGCTGTTTTAGGTAATGCCATCTTTAAGGCCCACTCCTGAAAAAGCCTCCTCTGTTTTGATTGACTAGCTGCTTCAGACTTGAGCCGATTACTCGCCAACTGCAAAACGGACTGGATGGATGTGTCCAACCAGATTTTCAGAACCTGCTATACTTTGTGTTTCAGGATGTTTTTCTGTAGGTATGAATATCAAGTTTTACAATTTTGATAATTCAACAATTACTCCCAACTATGGCACACAAAAATAAAAATAAAAAATTTAAAAAAGCATAATATGTCCCCTTTAAACAATAAAATATCCTATGAAATATGTTCATATTTCAAAAGTTGTCACCAGTGCTAAACACTGATTATTGATAAAAATACTGTAATAATGTAATACCTATTTGATCATTGTAATCCAACTGGCATTCAGAGACCCTGAATGTGTTGCAATAACAAAAGAAAAGAAGAAAGAACAGATGAAAAAAGAAAGAAGCTTCCCAGACTTTTCACTCTTTTCCTCCATCATCTCATACAACATAAACTAGACTAAATTATGACACATGGATGATATATAGGCGTCATTAAAGGAGAATATATTTCATAAAGGTTTGTGTCTGTCTTAAAGCAATTTGTTTCCTGATTGTATTTGCACGTTTGTTTGTATAGATGAGTCAGTCGGCGGGAAGTTGATCTGCTTTCGTTGGACACATGTCAGACAGTCTGATGATTTATTTCATCTAAAGTAGCTTCTCTTCTCTCTACATTGTCAGAGCATCAGAGGAATGATCCCACACGTGAACTCTTCAAATTCATGAAGGAATGGATGAAAATGTTGAAGAGGATCTGAAATGAATGAGGGAAGTAGGAATAAAAATGAAAAGGTGAAACCCTTGGCATGGAATAATTTCATCTTCTCCTTTCATAACACTTGACAATTCCTTGAAGTCCTCTCAGGCTTCTGATGCACATTAATTTCCCGCTTCTTAAGATATGAGGAAGGATCAGGCTAATCAAACGGTGGAGATTGGCTTCTTTGCCAGCCTATGTGAAAGCTTCATTTATAAGTCATTGTAAGCCTCTGTAAATAGTGGTATGATACCATCATGATTGAGTAATAATCGCAATAATCATTTAAATAAGTAAATCAAACACAAATCTCTCCAGAAGAATTTACACTCTTCAAGTTTGACTCAACAAACAGCTTTGGGCTTTGTTGAGATGCTGTAAATATCTGTGTAAAAAAAAAAAAGTAAATGACTTTCTAGATTGACTTTTTCAACATTTCCATAAAGATCAAATTAGTTTTCTTAATGGATCACTAATTTTCATCTATTTTCTGATCTCCAGTTCATAATGCCTGCTGGCAGTTTCTCTGCTGACCTCTCTGCCTCCTGTGACATCACACAACACAGATACAGCACACTGCAAAAAACAGGAAGTCTCAAAATCTTATTGTTTTTCTTGTCAAGGGAAATAATCTTATCAAGCACCAAATGCTCTAGGTCACTGGTTCTCAAACTGTGGTGGTACATGTACCTCCAGTGGTATGTACAGTAAATGGTGCATCATATGACTCTGGGAAGTTTTTCAGAGAATCAAAATGACAAATTATTCTCAGATAAAATAAGTTCCATTAAGAAGAAGTTGTTTAAAATTTTTTATTTATTCTCTTTTGATTAAGATTTTTTTTTTTTTTTTTTTTTTGCTGAAACTGGTCCGTAGCTTATGCACACTTCGTACTTCTGTTCTATGTGGGTGTCAGTAACTTTTCTCACTCCTTCACTTTGACAGCACACACACTCGTGAGGTTTTTCAGTGATTTTTCTTAGTGTTGGTGGCTTGTTGGTGAGATGGTACTTAGATGTTGTCGATTTTTAGAGTTGGTTCACTAAAGTTAAGCACCATATCAGACATTTTTTTAAAACAAGATTAGTCTTGATTTGTTTTAGGAAGGTGTTCATTCAACGATATAACAATAGAAGGAAGTCTAAAATATTGATGAGAGCTGCTGTTTTCATGCTGTCCTGATCATTTTATTTTACTTATTTTTCCAAAGCATTAAGGCTGAATGATGCTTTCTGCACGGAGACCGACTGACCGGGAAACACGATGAGCAGACATGCAGAGCTTTTATACTTTATTCTCATGGCAAACCAATATCATCCCAAACTGTACCAAAAACTCACACCTACAGCTGTTTGTCCCCACTTCTCCCTTTCACTTTCTTTTTAGCTTTCACATATCTGTCTTATGTTTCCACGCCTTCTGTCACAATGTCTCTTCTTTTCCGAGATTTTGTGAGATTTTGTTATCTGCCTGTCTCGATGATCTTTCATTGAGGGGTCATACTGTATTTACAAACCTCTGATACTAGCATCTCGGCATTTTTTTTTCCACTCGGAGTTACAATATCTGGGATGTGCACAGACAGACAAACACACTGTGCAGACCCCATGTAACAGAGCAAGTTTTTCTGTGTGATGCCAATTTGTCCATGAGGACCCATGCCCCCTCGCAGATGCATTAAACATAAATGAAGAGTTATTCTCTGACATCTATTTGACAGCAGTGCTGCAGAGCCTGCACCATCCCTCCATCCTGTGGTTATGGATTACAGAATAGTTAGGTTGTTTCCAGTTTTTTTTTTTTTTTTTTGTTTTTTTATTTTTTTACAGTGTATAGGTGTACAGTGTATTGAGATGAATTAGAAATTAATTACAACTGACCACTGACACACTGGACAGTTAATCTGTAGCTGGAAATCATCATAACCTTATCTTTGATTTTAAGCAGTCGTAAATAATCACATGATTATAATACCTTTTAAATATCATTAATGCTTCTTACCTTATCAACATTAAAGGAAGTCTAAAAGGTGTATAAATGCTGAAAATAAAAAAAAGTACTAACTTGCATTACATCCTGACTGACATTAATATGCAGATTTGTCTTTCCCCTGCACACATGCAGTGCATGTAACCTCCTTTGCTAATCTTTTCTCCTCCCTTAAGATTGACAGTAAACACGCTGTCTGGCTTGTTTCCCACAATATGTACTGACAAATACTGACAAGATCCTACCCAAGCTGCTGACACCAACTGATTTGTGTTGTGATGTTTGCTCACAAACTAAAGCCACGGTCTGCATGCAGATTTTACACGCTCTGCATTTACATTTTTCACCGATCACCTCAGATAAACATGTTGTGCTGGGCTTTAGTCTCTGTTGTACTTCTATGTCTTGGTCAGCAAACCTTGATGTGTTTCATCTTTGATGCAAGCAATCGATCAGCACTGAATGGGCGATGAGGGAAAATTGAAATATCCCCACTGACACTGCGGGTGTGATGGATAACACTCGACCTCACAGTCCATCACCAAAACAAAGAGCTGGACAGACATCAGTGTCACTGCACTGTCTTTTCATCTCAGTTAGTGATTAAAAATGAGAAACAGAATTACAAGTCTCATAAACTTTAGCTGGTTGCATTTTTTTCATGCCCATTTCCACAGGGTCTTGCAAGTCCTTGTCACTGTTAATTCCACTTTGGCCTGTGGAGGATGTAGACATCCACATGCCTCCATGCAGAGGTGGGTAGAGTAGCCAGAAACTGTACTCAAGTAAAAGTATTGTTATTTTATGATAATAGTGACTCAAGTATAGAGTAGTCACCAAAATTACTTGAGTAAGAGTAAGAAAGTATCTATTAAAAAGATTAATTAATTAATTATTTGAGTAGTGAGTAACTTTGATCAAGTTTATTCTTTCAAAACAATCAAGCTATAAGGTGCTCGTCTGAGGAAAAAAAGATGCAAAGTAGCCATATGCACCTTCTAATACAATCTAAATCATATCATATAAAGAAACAGTAGACAGTAATAAATCAAATATTTACCACATAACAAATCGTGGCAATTCTGGTCTGGTCCCAAGACAGTTAGGTAGGTTAGCTTCATGAATTTACTCAGAATAGAACAGGAAATCTTGAGTTAGCATTAGCAGCCAGCAACTAGTTAACTAGTTAACTTTGCAGCTTACCGCCACACACGGTCGGATTGGGATGCTAATTTTTACCAGGACTTTAAGTTGTCGAAGGGGGGGGGNGGCTGCGGCCCACCGGGAAAAGTCCCACCTCTCCTGATGGCCAATCCGACCCTGCCGCCACGTTTCCTCAAGTTCCATGTTGAGTTCTTAGAAGCTGATGATAAAATGTCCACATTTTTAGGTAGACAAAGACCGCAACGCATTATAATAATACAATAATAATTATACAATACTTTATTGTCCAGGGTGCTGGAAATTGGTCTTAGGTCTCACCACCAAGAACACCACACATACATCAACTTCAACAGTGCAACATACAACATAAAACACAAAGCAGAAGAGCAGATACACAGGAATAAAACAGTATGGTTGCATGTCTAGGATAAAAATACATTAGTGGAGTTTATTTTTAAGGATGTCTATTGAGTTTGGAATAAAAGATTTTTGGTAAATGTATGTAGAGATTTGTAGCTATTGCAATATGCAACAATAGCTACAACACATTATATAGCTGTTGGTTTTGGTAGACTGTAAAGAAAACATTGTTCGAATGTGTGGCCAGGGATGTGCCTCTTCTAAACCTCCTGCTGTTGATTCCATCAGGACTGTTTTGTTCCAGCTGAATGGGATGGAAACAGAGGGTGGGGGCATGGCTACTTCGTAGCTGAAGCAGACAGTGTCGTGTCTGACAATGAGAGAAAAACTGAACGTGACTGAATTCAAATGGTGAAATCAAAAGTAATGCAAGNGTGTCTGACAATGAGAGAAAAACTGAACGTGACTGAATTCAAATGGTGAAATCAAAAGTAATGCAAGAGTGCGACGAAGTGTAACGGAGTAAAAGTATATTTTTTTCTTCATAAATATACTCAAGTATGAGTTTAAACTATCCTGCAATAAAACTACTCAGCAAAGTACAATTGTGTGAAAAAAGTTACTTAAGTAAATGGAATGGAGTAAATGGAACATGTTACTATCCACCTCTGCCTCCATGATATGAGGAGTCACAAGCCACTTCTGCTGACTTTCATCCAGAGTTTGATCACAACAGGAAAACTCACGTTTGAAACTGTCGCTCCCAGATCCTGCTGTACTCAAACCAACCAGTAGGAGTCACTAGTGCAGCAGCATTCGCCATGTGCTGAAAACCAAATAATTATACAAAGATTCCAGAATCATCATATTTCAGGACAAACTATCTTACCTTCAAATGCCAAGAACTGTGTTTGCAACATGTATATAGACAAGACAGAAAAAAAAGGCGAGATGGACTGTTTCTTTAATGTCTGAAATCTTATGTGATGTACTGGTATGGATTTGACTTCACACTGTATGAGTTACTTATTTACTTATTTATTTAGCTTAACGAAGTTTAGTATCACTGTATCTGCAAGATCTGTACCACACTGGATCCGGTTTGTATGAAAAAGTGGGGTGTCTTGTAAGCCCACACAGGCTGGTTGGTTATTGTGTTGTGCATGACACAATAATAAAAATGAATGAATGAATGAATTCAAAATTAAACCATGACATATTGAAATGATCGCACATTTAGGGGTTTTTACAATTACAGATCATACGGATCATAAGGTGTACAAAACGGTGGTGAGACCAGCAATGTTGTATGGCTTAGAGACAGTGGCACTGAGGAAAAGACAGGAGGCAGAGCTAGAGGTAGCAGAGACTAAAATGCTGAGGTTCTCTTTGGGAGTGACGAGGATGGATAGGATCAGGAACGAGTACATCAGAGGGACAGCGCATGTTAGATGTTTTGGAGATAAAGTCAGAGAGGCCAGACTGAGATGGTTTGGACATGTACAGAGGAGGGATAGTGAACATATCGGTAGAAGGATGCTGAGGTTGGAACTGCCAGGCAGGAGGCCTAGAGGAAGACCAAAGAGGAGATTTATGGATGTAGTGAAAGAGGACATGAAGTTAGTTGGTGTGAGAGAAGAGGAGGCAGAGGATAGGGTTAGATGGAGGCAGATGATTCGCTGTGGTGACCCCTGAAGGGAAAGCCGAAAGGAAAAGAAGAAGAAGAAGAAGAAGAAGAAGAAGAAGACAGATCATACATAATAGAAAAGGCTAAATTCATAAAATCTTGTCAGAGTTACCACAGCTGGGGATTGAACCGACAGCTCTGGGCTGGTGGCTGCGTGCGCTTTGTGTAGATGCATTCTTTATTCTCCCATTTATTTTCCAATTAAACTTTTAATTTGTATTTTTTTGTGTATGTGATGTTTCTGATTTTAGTTTAAGGCAAAGAAAGAAGCGTAACAATAACAGGAACATCGGTTCGGCTGATTGTGTCACATACGCAGACATCTGTGATTTGTAAAACTGAACAACACACACACATCAACACTTAACACTCATTAACACTCAACATTATGTAAACAGCTTCAGTTCTTGAGAGTTTTCAGTCCAATGTTCCAGAAGAGTTTATTTCTGCTAATTCTAATGTCAAATGCTTCCTTTAGGTGTAGAGTGTCCCAGCATTAGCTTTGATCTGCTAATAATTTGATTTTGTAATATATTTTCTATCAGCAACTGTCCATTCCTGAGTGTTCTGTAGCTTTGTTCCTGGTTGTTCCAACTCATTAGGGAGTTTTACGATGTGACTTAGATGTTTGAATTCTTTGCATAATGTTAGAAGTTTGTACTGCATACGGCAACTGTAAGATCTTTAGAAAGCTCAGCTGAGATTAAACAATGTTTGCTTTTGTCCATATGTCTTTATTCTGAGCTTCCTACCCTCAGTGAGAATCTTTAAAATTTGCTCTCCTCTTTGTGTATTTTTTTTTTTTTTTTTTTTTTGCAGTGTTGAACCCATGCCCAGTCACTGCGGCTTCACCCAGAAGGTGTCACTTCATCTATAAGGGTTTCGCTCAGTGCCTGATGGCTCTGGGCGACAGCCTGACAGACAACGCCCGCAAGAATGAGGACACCCATGAGATTCACTCCATCTGCAGGTCAGTGAAATCATACCCACCCAGTGTGTGTACAGAGACCTTAAGCATGCTGGAACAGTCTATAGTCTATAGTTGTTTGCACATTTACTTTATGCTTATTTATATTTTTGTTCTGTATGTAGTGTATACCCATTTCATTTTATTATTTTCTGACACCATGCACCAAGAGAAATTCTTTGTGCATTTGTGCTTGGCAAATAAAAGAATTCTGTTTCTGATAGCTTCAGTGCCATTAGCCATTAGCTAATTAGCCATTAGCCTCACCATTAGCCCCCTCCACACAAAACAATGCAGGACTACCTGGTGCAAGAATATCCCTCGAGTACTCCTTTCACACTTGCATTCAAATGCAGGACAACAGCCTAAACCTGAAGTTGAAATCACTTTTGGGGTGTGTTCAGGTGTAGCAGATGAAGCTCTGTCACACCCAGCGGAGGTGCAACAAACTTTGAGCCAGAAGAGCTCTTAAAAATGTATTTTCAGCTCAGTGAGATGACACGGTGTGCTGAACACACCAGAGTCACGCTGCAGCAAAGTGACAATTTCCACCTGTAGAGGTCAGCAAAAACAAGGTTTTCAGGATGGTGTTATGTTAGACTTTAAATCTCAATGATGAAGAATCGCCATTCATTTGTTTTTTACCTTAAATCTTAATTGTAGCAATAAATAAACTTTTAATAGCATCAGAAACAAATGACTTAGATTTAGTTATTGTCTATTTGAGAGACAACGCAAGGCTCAATCATTTGATTTTTGGAGGGGGTGACCATTTTCTCAACATTTGGATCTTCTTTGGATCTTTGGAAAAACAATTTACTCCCAAACACACTTTTAATCTCTCTTCTCCAGCATATTCTAACTGTGCGGCTCTCTTTTTAGCCTCCCTTTGTTTCCGCTGGAGGTCTGATGACGCTTATTAAAGATGTAGAACATCCCTCTCTCACTTTCTCTGTCTGTGTCCCTATATCCTGTATCCATCTGTCATCTCTCCCTCCTTTTGTCATCTCTGCTCACCACTCTATTTATACACACCTCTGTCATCCATCTTCCCGTGAAGCCGTACCCTCTCGACCAGCGAAAGGCTCCATTACGCATGAAGGGTCTTAGAATAGGATCACTGATCTAAGAGCAACATTTCTGTCAGGTCACATTTATGCCAAAATCATATCAAAATAGATCAGAGGTACCAAAGCAGACTGTCCACAGCTATTAGGAACAATAGAAAACAAGCAGATGAAGTGTTTTTACTGGAGATGACTCTTCGAGTAGCTTAATGTCTCATTAAACACCTGATGAAATGAGCTGTACAGCATCGTTTCTCAGCTATAAACAAGGCACATTAAAGGTACATGGAAGAAATAGCCTACATATAACAGTTTACACACACATGTTAAAGGCTTCAGAAGACCTTTACTCACTGCAGGAGCAAGCAGAGGATATTCCTTTAACACACATCCAGATTACAATAGTCCTGGTGTAAAAGCTAACATGCCCTCTATGTTGTATGTGTGCATGTGTGTGTGTGTGCGTATGTGTGTGCGTGTGCGTGCATGAGAGAGAGAGAGAGAGAGAGAGAGAGAGAGAGAGAAAATGAACCAATTACAATAACAGGTTTCTTATTGATAGCCTGCCTGAGGTTTCTCTTCACCTGCTTTTTCAGTTCCCCTTCCTTCCTTCTTTCCTTCCTTTCTTTCTTCCTTCCTTCCTTCCTTCCTTCCTTGCATATATAGTTCCACCTTCCATACCTCTTTTTTCTTCCTTCCTTCCTGCTTTCCTGTCTTGGTCCATCCATCCTTTGCTCCTTTCCTCTCTCCTTAATTTCTTCTTTCTTACCATCCTTTCTTTCTTCCTTCCTGCCTGCTTACCTTTCTCCCCCTTTCCTTCATTCCGCCTTTCTTTACAGCTTTCTTTTATACTGTCCATTAGTTCCTTCTTTCATACATTTATTTCTTTCTTCCATCCTTTTTTCTATCTTTTCCTTCTTTCATACCTTCCATTCTGCTTACTTCTTTCCTTTACTTCTTTTCTTATTTTCTTTCTTCCTCCCTTTCTTAGATTGTTTTTTCATACCTTCCTTCCTTCCTTGGTTCTTTCTTTCAAACCTTCCTTTCCTGCTTTCTGTTCTCCTCATCCTGCCTTCTTCCTTCCTTCCTTCCTTCCCTCCTCACCTTTCTTTTGTTCCTTTCTTCCTTCCATAGTTCCTTCTTTCATAAGTTATTTCTTCCTTCCTTCTTGATTTCCTTTCTCTCCTTTCCTTCCTTCTTTCACACTTCCTTGCTTTCATTCAGCATTCATCTTTTCTCAACATCATTTTCATCCTTATAGCACTGGTGTGTGTATTAGTGTGTATTAGTGTGTGACACTTTGTGAAATCTCTATCATATAAAAAGTTATACAAGACATAATTTTGGATTGTGGTGAATGGTGACTGTTGAATAAAATTAGAAGGATTAGTTCATGCAAGTTGTGTGTGTGTGTGGTGTGCGTGTGTGTTACAGCGGCCCTGCAGCCAATCCATGATACTACTCTGCTGTTGTTAAGTCTCTCCTATTCCTTAAGGTACCAATTAGACTGCTAATCCTGCAACCCAGCCACCTTAGTGTGTGTTGTCTTAATGCAGACACACACACACACACACACACACACACACACACAATCCACATGTTGTCTTGTCCCCACCTCACTTATTCTCTCACTCTTTTTTCTTTCTCTCCATTTCTCCCTTTTGCTTTTTCTTCCTCCTCATTCTTCACTCCCTCCTTCTCTCTTGTCCTCTTTCACCTCCCTCCATCTCTCCATTCTCTTCTTCATTAACTCCTTCTCCATTTCTCCACAGACAAACATGGTTTTAGCAGTTCCATCTGAGCAGCCTAATGAGGATGTAGCATGACGTTCTTCTGTGAAGATCTGCAAGCACATGCACATTCAAGTGTGCATGTGCACGCACATATGCACGATACAGTGTAGACTGAATATGAAGCTATGATTTGCATCTAGGCCAAGGCTGCACCACTGCCAGAGCTCTCCAAGGAGAGTGCTGCTTATATTTTTCATATCCACAATAAGCATTTTGCACTTTCAGTCATTCACCAAGGAAACAGACTGGTAAGGCGAGAAGGTGATATGTTGGGCTAAAGATATAGAGGAATAAAGCACAATTGCATTAAAATGTAACCTTTTGCTGGAGCTTAAGAAAGAACAGAAGGGGTTTAGATGGAAAAATAGATAACACTCTATAATAAAGTAAACTCATAAAGGGTTTATAATTTATTGCTTTATTAATGCTGAATAAATCACTTAGTTAACCTTTTGGGGGTCTGTGAAAGTGCACCCATTATTTTTCCATGAAAGGCGAGCTTGCATGTTTAAACACAATATATACCACCCATATACATGTTACGTTACTGACAAATTTACAGAACATAAAATTGTATTTTAAGTTTTTCTGTTATTTTTCCAAATCCCCCTAACCTTTCAAAATTCAATGTTTCGCCTTCTAACATTTTTCACGGTTGTAGAGGGGAAGTTCATTTCAATTTCTTGGCAAAAGTGTCTTTCCAGGGATTATATTTCCTGGCAGAGACATACATTGTCTTCCTTGCAGTTCCATTGGACTGATTAAATAAAGTTACTTTGGCAAAAACACTTAATAGGCATCCTGTTTGTTGTGATGGATTACTTACCTCAAGTGCATTTCAGGAGTCTCCAAGTTGATTTTAATAGCGAATACTGGAATGAACTGAAAACCAATGGCAGTCAGGAAGGTAGAAAAACAATTCTAAAATTTACCGCTCCAGTACTGTGTTTTGGGAAATGATTGCCAGTGTAACATGTACGCAGGTTGTATAGTGTATATTGGGCTCAAACATGCACAATCGCTGGTATGGTTCTTTAATAAGTCAGCAGTCTGTGCATATAGAGACAAGTTGTAAATGGCTGTTGAATGTTTGGACTTGTCCCAGTTTATTTTTTTATTTTTTGGATGATGACCCAGTGGAGCCACCGTAGGGCATTGATAATTTGTGCGTGTATCCATGTTGATTTGGGACACATAGGGTGATGCAAACCCAAAACAAGAACCTTGCAGCTGAATGTGGCCCGCCGTCAATGTGTTGTGGTAGGCTTTGGATACTTTACATTTAATAATGTTGAACATGTCTCGATGCAACTTTCCATTGTTTTCATCCGTTTTCATCCACTTTTCTGGGTGGGTGTCAACATTGGAGCCTTCGTTCACTCTTTGCAGGGGGAGGGGCTTGAAGATTATGGCTTTGTTTCATTGCTGAGCCCGTTCAGTCCTTCTGGTTGAAATGACAACTGCGGCAAAAAAATTACCATAACTATTGTGACTGAAAATGCACTAAATTGAAAGCCCAGGTTCCTCTGAAAAAAAAAAAAAAANGAAAAAAAAAAAAAAGATATACTGTGTTTGATGCTGAATTTCAGAACTAGTCAGTATAGCGAGATTAAGTCCTGGTTTATGCTTAACAGATGAGATACGGACATGGACATGGACATGGACACGGTCCCTTTGCAGGGCCGTCCGCCTGTCCTGGCATTTATGGCTCTCTCTGCTTTCATGATGATTGTGCACTTCAACTTTCAGGCCCAAATTCATAAACCGCAACGCATGATTTACTGCATGGCTATGCGCAAAATATCACGGCACAACCACGTTTTCTCATTCATAAACACCTGTTGCCAACATATTTTAGCGTTTGTCTTGGAAGAGGTGTTGCTGAGTTATTTCCTTACTTGCATGTCGCAGTAGCTATTCATAAAACAAACACACACGCAAAAAATAAGACCTGCTTCAGTCCTGTGGTAAATTTCAGCAGTATGAAATATGGGCAACGTTTAAAACTGTATTTGCCTTACATGTTAGTGATCAATAATTTTGATAGATGAACTCTCAGCTGATCAGTCAGTTTTTAAGTGGTGAGTTTTGATCTGATCAGAGACATATTCAGGCACTCTGTTAATATCACCTCACCTGCTACGCTGCACATCTGAGTCATTTCACTGTCTTCCTGGTTACATGAATAGCTAAAATGAAAGCCCTGTGTTTATTTAGTGCTTCCATGTGAAACAGATGCATTCAGATTTAGTTCCACATTCTCCCATGCACGCCCCCTGTAATGTCTTTACAATCGCCAATAGGGGTGCACCAGACAGTTTGAGAACCACTGCTTTATTTGATAATGTAGCTTTTTTTTTCTTTTTTTTTTTTGTACCTCTTTTTTAGGACCCATTACAGGCTGTTTGCCCACTTCTGCAGGAAGGCCTCTGTGTCAAATAACATTTAGGCTATTTCTAACATGGGAGGCAAACTACAACCCTTTAATGGTGAGATATCAATATTTTAGGTCACCTGACTTTTTAATTAATGTCAAGCTTTTACTTCATAATAAATACGATTCACAGAAGCATGAACCTAAATTACCCAAATGTAAAAAAAAAAAAAAAAAAAAAAAAAGCAACATCTCTAGTGTTGTTGGCAAAAAATTGAACTGGATATAAATTGTAGCCACACTTGCTATACTAGAATATTTCTGTCCTCATATCCAGATTGAGTAAAGCCTTGGAGCAAAGTAGAAATGGGGCATGTGTTTCCATGGTTACAGTAATGCCAACAAAAGCAATATCTACCAATTGCTAAAACTGGTCTTATCAGAAAACTCTCAGGCCATTTGAATATCATGACAAGCTCTCTTTCACAAGGTTAGCTTTTCTTTCACAGCACCTTTCTATTTGCCTTTATATTTTTATCCTCTACAGATTTAGATAAGGCCATTCGTGCTTTCATTGAATTCCGCTGCAGTTCTCTTTATTCCTATTCCTGCCTCAGTTTAAAGTCACTTTCAGGTCTGTGGCTGCTTGAGAAGCACCAGTTAGGATTTAAAGTGAAACCAAACAAAGACACCAACATGTTCCCAAGTTAAGCATCTCCCCATTTGTTACCACTTAGGTTTAGAAATTATTTAAATGAGCAAGAAGTAGGATTTTTGTGATGTTTTGTGTTTTGTTTTTTTTTTTGTGTGTGCCTGTAGCATTAAATGTCCTTACTAAAAAGGAGTACACTTAAATTGCATTCTCAAGCATATCTGAGTATAAGAAAGGCACCATGATGGTACTGTATATTAGCATTTCTGTTAGAATTACTAGTACTAACAGTGATTATATGGCTGTAAACTTCTTTGCTGCTCACAGGTTAAACTGCACATGAAATAGAATCGTAAAACACGTCTAAAAATAGCAATATGCTGCAGTTGTGACTGTGGTTACTACCTCACATCTTGTGTGACTGGAGAATAGAAAGATTCACTTCATTGTGAGGGAAACCTTGAAACATGACAATTCAGTAACCCTGATGAAGGCCCCTGTAGCCGTGTGTGCGTGTGTGTGTGTGTTGGCTTAAGTAAAAAAGCTTTTCTCAAACTTGTGATAAAGAATAGCTGAATCCATTTAATGCCTTCTCTTCATTATGGTTTGATTAGATAGATAGATAGGTGGATAGGTAAGTGGATAGGTAGGTAGGTACTTACCTACCTACCTAAAGTAGGTTGGTAGTAGGTAGGTAGGTTGGTAGGTGGGTGGGTGGGTAAGTAGGTAGGCATAGGGTGGGTGGGTAGGTAGGNGGTAGGTAGGTGGGTAAGTAGGTAGGTGGGTAGATGGGTAGGTAGGAAGGTAGGTAGGTAGGTAGGTAGATAGGTGGGTAGACGGGTAGGTAGGTAGGAAGGTAGGTAGGTAGGTAAGTAGGTAGATAGGTGGGTAGATGGGTAGGAAGGTAGGTAGGTAAGTAGGTAGGTAGGTGGGTAGGTAGGTAGGTAAGTAGCCTAGCCTAACCTCCATAAAAAAAGATGGTAAGAAAAGGAGAACACGAACACAAAATATAATTCTGAAAAGTAAAAACAATATACTATAATTCAGGAAGGAAGGACAGAAAGAAAGAAAGACAAGAAAGTGAAGCATTATCCTAGCCCAAACTCCCCAGCCTGGTAAATAAAAACATGGTAAGAAAAGGAGAACACGAACATAAAATTTCAGTATGCTAATTTGAAGAGAATCATAATTGTGACTTGAGGCGTTTTTACACCTGTGTGGTTTAGGTTTGGTTTGTTTGGGTTTCACATTCAGGTTTGGACCAAAATTGTTATTAAAATCTATTGATCTGTTGATTGATCAAGCACTGGATGGCTAAAGTTAAGTAAACCTCACGTCTCCAGATTGCTCAGGTTGTTCCATGTTATTTTGTTTTCTTGGCAATAAATTTCTTCCTGTTTTGATTTTTCTAGCTCCGCCCACAGAGATTTCTGATGAATGAGTGTCCTCGTGATTTTTCTTATTTTTTTGGTTTGTTTGGACTTTTCTGTGTGAAATGAAAAACGACGGTCACAGAAGATGCCTCATAAGAATCTCAAAGTTCTGAGTCAGGTTTCCGTAAATATAGAAATTGTTTGGAATGGGTTTCTCCGGCATGGAGATGTCAGTACCCAGATGACCATTATGCAGGATGCATTCCTGTCAGAAAACAAATAAATCAGCTTGGTTGTGGGTTTGGAGGTTTTTGGACGTCAGCAGCACCACGTTAGCAGCAGGACAGAAGTCGCCTCAGGAGGTTTTATTATTGTGAAAGCAGCTGGTTGTCTGTCAGCGTCCTCGCTGTGATTCTGCTGTCTCTGTACCACCTGTGACTCAAGCAGAGACCCACACACGTATGCCCACACACACACACACACACACACACATTAAGCAACCTGACTTGACTACACTACTGCATTTAAGACCATTTCTGTCTCACTGACATTTTCATGTTCTTTCTCTCTCTTAGAAATATACGCATACACACACACACACACACATACACACACAAAATCCCACAGACAGACAATAACCAGATGTTTGTGCCTCACAGCTCTTCCTCCCCTCCATCAGCTGCTCCTCCCACAGCAGCAGGTAAGCAGCCCTCCTCCTCCTCCTCCTCCTCTAGCAGCCATCTGTCAGAGGTGGACCACTGGAGTGTTCAGAGCCTGGATGCAGGCCAAACACACACACACACACACTCACGCACACACACACACACATCTATAAAATCAACACAAGCCACCATATCAACTGCAGACTCGGCTTTCCATTATGAGTGTGTGTGTGCGCGCATTTCTGTGCATTTGGACACGCAGTCATTCTCTAACCTCCTAAAAATGTGTGTGTGCTTGGGGTGCATGTATGTGTGTGCGTGCTTAAATTTTCATTCATATGGCAAAACCTTAATGTCTTCAGAAGAAGACATACTGGACAGATAAAAATCCACAGAAACATTTTTCATTTGGGATTTTTTTAAGTTTACAGCTTTAACTGACTGTATAGTTAATGTCTGTTCATAACAGTAGTGTGTGTGTGCGTGTGTGTATGTGGGAAAGCTCACAGTGGTACTGACAGGGACTTTAGGGTTTTTAGTGTTTTACTGTTTGAGTGAGGCAGATGATGATCCTCTCTCTCTCTCTCTCTCTCTCTCTCGGGGGTCAACTTAGTCTACCTCGGGGGTCAACTTAGCCAACACATGGTGAGACCAAAATTTAGCAGCCAGTTACAGTCGTATGGACTCACTGAGCCTGTAAAGTCTGACTAAAGTTTAACGCTTCGTTTCATCGACTGAAGATGTTACATGAGCTCTGTGTAGCTTCATTATGTCTCTTAATCCCAATCATTTTCCTCATTTTTCTGTTTTTCCTCTTTTCTTTTTCCAGTCAAAGGAAGCGACTCAAGTATTTCAAAGTGTTGGATTTGTTTCACTCAGCCATGATTGATGTGTGTCAGTGGTCATGTAACCTGCAGCCACTTCTTCTCATCAGCCATGTGCTGATCTTCAGAAGGTAGCAAAGATCAGCAGAAAATACTCATTGTGTTTTTCCATATCTGTGCTGTACCAAAGGCAGTGCTTGAAGTGGGCCGGTACTACTGGTACGCATCCTGGGACCTTTGTGATTTTCATTTCAGAGTACCAGGACATTTTTGGGAGTATGGGAACCTCTCATAAATCTTCTGTACTCTCCTGCAGAACAACGCAGAGGAAAACAGTAGCAAAGGTTGCAGCCAGGGGGGCCGTGTGTTTATATAGACCAGGGATGGGCAACTTTGATGAGGACAGGGGCCAATAAAAGTTTATTCTCACGGTCAAAGGGCCACACATTAAGAGAGTTTAAGAGAGTTTAGTTTCAGGACCTGGAGACGAGCAGGAAAGATTGTGGCCGACCCCTCCCACCCCGGACACAATCTTTTTGAGACACTCCCCTGCAGGCTGCGGCCCATCAAGACCAAAACTTCACGCCACAAAAACAGTTTTTTTCCCAACTGCACAACTGCAGTTGGCCTCATTAATAAGACCAGAGATCACCCCCCCCACACACACACACACACACACACACACACACAGTCACTACACATTACATTATATACACATGTAATCCCAGATGTTGTTTTAACTCAAAGAAATTAGTTAATTGCACTCAATCTAGTTAATTGTCCCAACATGACCTAATGATTTTGAGTTAGTTGTACTTTATGGATATTTTTTTATTCAGTTAGAGTTTTTGAGTTGAATCACATAAGTAAGTTTAGTTTTGCCCATGCTATTAGAAAAGCACAAACGTATTGCTTAAAAAAGAATCTTGGTGATGGAGTGGGGCAGCATGGTGGCTCAGTGATTAACTCTGCTGCCTCACAGCAAGAAGGTTCTGTGGGTTCGAGGCCAACCAGTTCCTTTCTGTGTGGAGTTTGCATGTTCTCCTGTGCACTGTAACCCCAGATTCTGTTTTAACTCAAAGAAATGAGTTCATTGTATCTAAACATTTGAGGCTTTTCTGATGAGAATCCTAGGTTCATTGAACATATACTTTTTTGTTTGTTCAACAATGCATAACTTAACTTTTTTNAATCCTAGGTTCATTGAACATATACTTTTTTGTTTGTTCAACAATGCATAACTTAACTTTTTTAGGACAATGAGTTACCCTGCTTTTTTAAGTTGAATGAACTTATCAGGGAATACAGTGCATTCACTTACAACGTAAGTTCTACAACCATCGGACTCTATGCGCTACATTAATACACATCCTTTGCATATTGTACCTTTTTCTCGTATATCTTGTATATTTTTTCTTGTTGAGCACCAAGCACCAGAGCAAATTCCTCATATGTGAAAACCTACTTGGCAATAAATCTGTTTCTGATTTCTGATTTTAAATAAAACAAAAATCACTGTGAACCAGCACACAGGTAAGGGGAGTACTGGCACCTTTTTTTGTGTCTATTTCAAGCACTGGCCAAAATGAACAGAGTCGGTGAATAAAAACAGTTTGAATACAGCAAGAAGAGTGAGAGGTGTTTGACATGTCAAAGGTTCACCCCAAACTGTAATAAGCTCCTGTTGTCTGCAGCTGTGTCATGCTGCCTGCACAATGGAGTCTCTACGCTTTCCTCGCGACAAGGAGTAGAGTGCACAAAACACAAAACCAACACGCTGAACACTAAGCTGTGGATTTAGCTAACCTCACATCTCAAATACAAATGTAGGACAGACTATCAGCTAAATTATGCTTTCTACAGAGATGTTTGCACAGACAAAAGCTGCAGCAGGAACTTGATGAGCAGGCAAAGCTTTTTATGCATGGCAAATACGTATCAAAACTCACGCCAACAGCACATAGTAACATAGAAGAAGTTGCTGTTTATAAATGCGTGATTTTCATGCTGTGTTTGCTGTTGCAACAAATAGAAAGAGGAGATGGTTGATCTCTTAAGTTTTTCTGCGCTTCCAGCACAATGTCTCTTTTTCCCCAAGATTTTTTGAGATTTTATGCCAGTTTTTTATCTGGTTGACTCAGTGACCTTTCATTGAGAGGTCATACAGATGCTTGTATTTACAAACCTTTGTTACTAGCAGCTCCTCCATTTTGTGAAATGCCCATGCGGAGTTACAAAATCGAAGATGTGCACAGACAGGCGCTGTGCAGTTTCTCCATGCAAGTTTTTTCTGTGTGACATCAATTTGTCCATGCAGACCTGTGCGCCCTCACGGACACATCAGGAATAAAACAAGTTTATGTTGGTTTTCAAACCTGGTAGCCTCATATTAATGCTGACATTTTGCCATGCAATTTTATTTAAGTCCAGATCATGGTATGATTTTTAATGTGCTATACAATTCTGGAAACTGCTTTACACTGCTTATGAGCTCCATAATTCTGTTGCCTCTGCTTACATTACATACAGCTATTCTCTCACTGGTTTGAAAGGTCACGCAGTTAAATTTGCTTGAACTTTGAGCGTTGAGGCAAAGCAGAGAATCTGAGCTAAGTGTGACATGGGGGCTGCTTCTTGTTTTAACATTAATGTAAGAAAAATGACCATTTCATGATGTACTGATACCAGTTTTCATCAACAAGGAATATCCTCTCTGTCCGAGTTAACACTTCCTGTATATGCTTAATGTCATTCAGTTACAAAAACATGAATGAATTCATGTTACAAAAACATGAATGTCAGAGTGAAACTAAACTCTGAATCCCAGCACACATCACATAGGAGCTACAAAACTACTGAAAGTGTAACACAATGGAACCTTTTAAACACGGCATTATCAGCAGGATCGCACTGTTGAGCCAACCAGTTTACGGCCTGGTTGAGGGTGAGACCATCACAGTTTGGTGCTGCTTTCATGCAGGGGTTTTACATGTCAGGATAGTTTTCCTGCTGTGACACCCAAGTGGAAACAAAGCAATAGAATGATCAATGTCAGGTAGTGTACGTGACTTTGCCATCAGGTGTCCCACGTCTGAAGGTGTCCTCACATCTCTCTCTCTTCTTCCTTTGTCGCTGCAGGTCTTGGGATGAGTTCCATGACTGCGCCAACGTAGCGATGGCTGGCTGTCCGAATGAAGCAGCAGCTGTCTGGGAGTCTCTCCGCCAGGAGTCCAAAAAGATGCAGTTCTCTGGAAACCTCTATGACATGTGCTCCAACCGTGACAGCTTCTCAGCGGCCACCGTCTCCCTGCACGGCCCATCCAACCAGGAAGAAATCAACCAGGAGTCTCTAAGAGGGCACGCCAATAAGCTGGCAGGCTTCCCACACCTTCTGATGCTACTTCCTCTACTGCTGTTGTTGCTGCTTTGGATGTAATTGCTACAAAGAAATTGGATGAGTGTGTACAGACATAAACATTGTGTAATTTTTTCCTTCCATGAGTACATACAATTTCCACTTTTCTCCCTCTGCTCTGCTGGGGTTTGAATAATTCTAACCGCATGTTCAGAGGCCTGACTGTCTTTTTGATAATGCATCTTTAAACTCTGCGTGTCATTTCATGTATATTTTCTGCCTTTAAACTAGTCTCTGTGTTGGACACACACACACAGATTGATACACAAACACTGTACAGAGACAAAGAGACCTGCAGATACAAACAAATGTAGAAACGGCAGCCACAAATCATCTGTCTTTATTCTCTGTCTCCTTACATCTTGTTAGTATGAATTTATATATAATGATTCCAGAGAGACCTCTTCCTGAGCTGTAATGGAAGAATATTAATGATTTCCTACTTGATAAACCTGAAAGGAAAGTGAAGAAGCCACATGGCATCACCACTTTCAGCTAAACATTTGTCAACAAGCTTAACTTGCCATCTTTCTTGCTAAACTATGACTCCTGTATCCATAGCTAAAGTGGCTTTATGGCAAAGGTTTAAACGACCATACCGGTGGTTTTGCATGTTTGAGCCCAGTAAATATCATGGTCATACACTTTATTGCTGCCACCCTTTTCCCAAAACATACGACAGGAACGGTACATTTTCAAATTGTTTTTCCAAACTTCGAGGCAGCCATTGGTTTCAGTTCCTTCGAAAAGCAGCTTGTAGAGACTTGACACCTGCTTGAGGCAAGTAATCCATCACATTGAACATGATGTCTATTAAAGTTTTTGTCCAACTAATTGTATTTAGCTGGTCCGACACGCTCCTTTCTACATGTGGAGGTATGTGTTAGCAGGCAAAACATTGAATTTTAAGGTGTGTGTCACCTGACCATTTGATTTTCAAAGATTAGGGGAGTTTGGCAGAATAACAGGAAAACTAAAATACAGTTTTATGTTTTGGAAAATGGCAGTAACATGATGTGTATGCATATAGTATTTATTGGGCTTAAACATGCAAAATCACCGGTATGGTCCTTTTAAGTAACTAAAATGTCCCTGGCACTGCATAGCTATAATGATTCTGATTTGGTCATGAGATCCTAACTAGAGGTCTTCACGGGACCCAACCCAGGACCTGTTGAGATCGGGAGAATTTTCTAGAGGTCTATAGTAAATTACAAAAATAGTGCTTTGGGAGTCAAAACATTGTTTTCCATGGTATGAAAAAAATAGATGAGTTGCTAGCAGCCTTTGAGAAGTCAGCAGTGACCAGGTTGGAAACAGAGGCTCCTTGATCTTCATATTGAGCGTATAATGCAGTCTCATTGAAGCAAAGCACTGAATAAATGAATTAAGAGGTAAAGACACTGACAAACAGTCTGAACTAGATTCTGAGAGGAAGCTGATTAGCGTCAAAGCTGAGATTAAAGAATCTAACATCACAATATAACAGTCAGGGTAAAAATGTGGCATGTAGTCTTACAAGCAATTGATGCCCTGAGAATTTGACTTTAGCAAAGTCAAATTCTCAGGGCATGAAGTCATTTCTTTGATAAAATGACAAAATGTCATTTCTTTCATGCACTAAAGAGAAGCTGCAGAAACATATTTAGAGCTGAAGTTAGTCTGAGTGTGCTGCTAAAGTTGTTTTTATTTGGCTCTGATTCGGCTTTGTAATTCTCTGTCTTCCTCTTTGGATTCCTGCACTTCAGCCTACAGTATGGTGCTGTTCTGTACTCCAGTCAGAATCACAATCTACTGAGATGCCAAGTATATCTGATGCTTCAGGCACTGTAGTTTGGCCCTGCAGGCCTGCTGAAGCTGCTTGTTATTCTAAGTGGAGGTGGGTAACTGTTGTTTCTGACTGGCTCAGGATCAGAAATACTATTAGATTAGAGCAAGTCAGCGAGAGAGAGAGACGAGCACACCTGCAAAACAAACATTGTTCTGACTCGTCGAGATTGAATCCACCTGTCTAGCAGCAGGCATGTTGTACACAAGAGGCTTTAAGTGTGTAGATTTACTTTCCTTACAACAAATAAATCAAAGCGGGCCTACTCTGAAGAGTTATGCAAGCATGTGTGGAAGCACAAAGCAAAATCCTCAAATATTGCAAGCATATGCTGAGCTTAAGAAAGACAAGGAGACCCAGACAGCAGTGTTTTAACGTTCAGAGCTAACAAAAGCAACAGTGAGGCTGCTAAACAGGTTGAATTCAATGAAGAGGATTACAATGACAAGCAGATTCAGAGGCATTCAGGGAGTTGGTGTTATTGGTATGGGATCCCAATGTTAGACTGTCAACCCTGTAAAGACTGAAAGTTTTCAAATTAAATGTAACATCCATTACACCTGTAGTGTTTGCTTCAAAGAAGGGGCTTTAAAGAAAGGTGATATATGTGAAGATGGTTTGAAGAGGGTCCTGTAGGTTTTCATTTTAAACTGAATTAGCAATTAAAGGCTGACTGATTTATCAAGCTGTAATAATTGAATTTAAAGTGGATATTCATCTCCACACGGCCTAGATAAGATGTTGTCAAAATCAGATCAGACGTCTTTGTCAAATCAACACAGTCAGTTCCGTCATTAAACCCTCCTCAATAGCTTTGTATTATGTGAATATTGCAGCTTAATCTTTAGGTCTGCGTGGCTCAGACTCTCATCATGCTGTAAAACATGAAAACTTTGAAAACACAAAAAAGCATGAAAAACCCTTTTTAAAAATGAAAAATCTTGAAAAATCTTTTTAAGGAGAACATATGTTTCATGTAAGCTAGGAAGACAAATCGGATTTCAGCATCATTTCTAATAAGGCTGCAGTGTAAATGCAGCATTATTGACTGGAGCAGAGCAAATAAATTATATTCCAGAACTGCGGTGCATCACATAGCCTCAGGCTGCTGAACAACAGCTTACTGCTGTGACAGATGGGTTAAATTGGACAGAATGGACTGAGGAGAAAGAGACATTTAGAAACGCCAATATATCATTGTCAAATTAATGTTATATGTGGTATAATGACTGCAAACAAAGGACAAACACTTTTCAAAGACTCTAACTTACACCAGGAGTATTTCTTGTGGCTCACTATGTGAAATGTAGCGTAGATGCTATTAGATGCAGCTAACAGCATATTTCAAAATGAATTTCAAAATGACTTTAAAACACATAACGCTTTTAACAAGAAATTAAAGGGGACATGTTTTTTTTTTTTTTTCATTTTACCTTGTTTTTATAGAGTAGTATAGCAGGGAATATGTGTTGAACATTGTTCAGTTTGCAAACTTTAGGTTGATGCCTACAGAAATGCATCCAGTAAGACAAACTCATAGACTAACTGCCCTGAAATCTTCATTTTTGATAAGTCCTGTACTTTCGTAACACGTTTACGTCAACATAAAACATGAATTTATCACAAACACCCACATGAAGTAAGATAAGTGAGCAAGTGTTTGGTGTCAGGGTTCATAGGGTTTATGCCAACTCAGGCTTGATGCAACTGACCAGAGCAAATTGTGCTTTTCAGGAGGGAGCCTTAAAGGACTATACCATCCATTTTGCATGTTTGAGCCTAATACTGTATATTCAGTTTTCATACACGTAAGGTTACTGACAATCATTTCCCAAAGGATAAAACTATCTTTCTATCTTTCCTGATGTTTTGCAAAATCTCTTAATATTTCAAAAACAAATATTCAAGCAATATACCCACCTTAAAAATCGATCGCTTGCTAATATGCAAAATTATGAAGTCACAGTCATTAAAATTTTTTGATAAACGCAGGTCTTCTTTTGGGACTATATTCCCCAGTGGAGACATACATTTACTCTGTGCTTTTTATTGTGCTTAAATGCTAAAATTACAAAAATTTGAAAAAATCCTGAACATATGTCTTGTTTATGATGATGGATTACCTATCCCAAGAACATTTCAAGTATCAACAAGTTGATTTTAATAGCGTACCAGAATGAACTGAAACCAATGGTGGTCTGGAAGGTAGGAATTTTTTTTTAAATTTACTGCTCCAGTAGTATGCTTTGGGAAATGATTGTCAGTAATGTTACATGTATGAAAATTGAATATATTAGGCTCAAACCTGCAAAATGGGTGGTATGGTCCTTTAAGCCTGGTTTTTGCTAAACGTGGATGTGACAGTGAGCACGTAAAAAATGTGACTCAATTGCAGCCAAAGCAGCCAGCCGCTGAGGCTGCATTTGATCGTGCACCACTCAGTTTTTGAAACAACGAAAACTGTTTTTTGACATATAAATGTGCCTTCAACGATTGGCCAAGCAAAGAGCTGAGATGGAAGGGTAGTAGGTTTAAAGGAAGGGAGAGAGAGATAGAGACTGAAAATTAAACAATGGCAAACAACTTCTTCATCCAGCCAACACAAGTAACAGCAGTTCCTCCTGTTTGTTAATCAACAACAACTATGTTTTCTTCCATGTCTTACTGTGGGTGACTGAACTGGGAAATCCAGCACCATCAATGGTCCCAGAGATAAAATGCATGGCTGACATATGCGTTCATCAGGCGAGAACCATAAATGCCAGGATAAGCAGGTGTTCCGTTGTTGGAGCCATTCGCCTTAAAGAGACAGTACCTAAAACTCTTGGTTATCACTCAGTGTGCACAGCCATGCTGCAGCAAGGGAGCGATTTGTTTTTTGTACAGCAAATCATTGCGTTTTAAAACAGATCCTGAAATAGAAATAAGTAAAAAAAAACTACAGTGTGTTACCTTTAAAGCTGATTAAAATAGATAGCAGACTGTACATTTTCATCCAAGCACCTACAGTATATGACTAACTAGCTGGAAAAACAACAATTAGCCGTATTCACAATATAAAACTCAGACCTAACTTTCCATCAGCTGCTCCTTCTGGTTGTTGCTGTGAGTAAAAACACACTGTCACTGTCACCAGTCAAACAGTGAAAGTGAACGTGGTTGAATAAGAAGGACTAAAGTGTTCATATTCACCAACCGAAGCTCCCGACTCTTCATCAGATTCAGCACTTATGTAACTTTCAGTGTGAACAAACAGGAGTTTGGAGTGGGAGAGATGTGGCAGATGGTAAAGTAAAGCATGTGTGACATTTTGACCAGGGGCTTACCGGAAAACAGGAAGAATAGATAAGAACAGAAAGGATCAGACAGTGACAAGGCAGAGTGACAAAGCTGACACCTGATTCATATTCTCGCCTCCAGCAAGTGGCTGCAAGCACAGTTGCCTTTAGACTGGAGGCATCCCTGGTTTAACTACTGCAAACACACACACACACACACACACACACACATAACAAAACAGTGGTTTCGAAATGTGGAAGGCTTCACAAATCACTTTACTTTGAAGACACGCATATATTGATTAACCTACAAGACACTGACTTCTGTCCCACATATGATACACATGTACAGTGTGAATATTTACAGTTCTATGGAAATGTATGTATATAAAAGTGATATATTTCATATGTATATAGAAAATGATATACATGCTAGTTTAATCTACCTTGCAAGTAAAAAAAAAAAAAAAAAAAAATCTACCTTGCAAGTAATAATTGAGTTTTTAAATATGATCACATAATGGCATTTTGGGGGTCAAAAGGGGGCTCATGAGCACCCCATGTGCCAATGTGTCACAGTGGCCCATTACCCATAATTCTTTGCGAAATTGGCTGTGACCAAATATAGCAGACCAAAACCAGGATGGATATGGTTGGCAGAACAGAGCCAGTGGCAAATAAAAGACTTCAGTAAAGATACAGATGAAAATGTGTTTGTTCAGATGCAAATATATTATGGAGTTAGCTATTATATGCAAATAGGTAGCTAGCTAATGATAATTTAGCCAATGATTAGCTAAAAGCCTCTTGGCTGCCTGCAAGAAAGTTGATTGCAACGGAGCGGAGAGGTTGTCCCAAATGGATGCATTTTATTGGTGTTACCTGAGGTCGAGTATTTGCGTATTTTTAGTCTAGACTCGGAGAAGGACTGCAAAGGCTTCGACCACAATTTGGGATGGGGACCTGAATCAAAATGGTTCTGTGTAATGCTCGTAGTAGAAAACCAAGATAAAGATGAACATATGTATAAAAAAAAAAAAAAATTGCCTTAGGAAGGGACTCAAAGGTTGACACTGAAGTTGTAAGCCTAAGTTCCTCCATCAGGGCGTCCAAAAGAGACTAACATGTGGATATGGTCAAGTTTTCTTGAACTGGTTATGATCCTCATAGTAGCCATGATAGAGATCTCTGGCTTATGAATATATGAGAAGATTAAAAAAAAAAAAAAAAAAAAAAAAAAAAAGATTAATTTTGGAAATATTTGTAACTGGAGAATCAATTACTGCAGCTTTAATTTTTCTGTTTGTTTTCTATTATCCTGTCATTGTCTTAGGTGAAGCAGAAAACACACTCATATTTCTGTGAAAATTAGTAATGATTTTGTTGAAAATGGCCAGGCGAAGATGAAGTAAACTCCAGTCACACGTTGTATTTCTACCTTTCCATCGTGACCTGTAAAAACAGCTTAACATAGAATATTTAGATGTTTGGCTTGATTGTCCTTATCTCACTATATTGTCATTGTGTCACACTTGTGGTTGTTTATTGTGTTCAAGGTTGTTTCAGTTTGTGTGAAAGTGTGTGTTTTTGAGAGAGACAGAGAGAGAGAGAGAGAGAGAGAGAGAGAGAGAGATCAAATTTCTCACTGTGTTGTAAATTAGCTTGTTAAATTAATCATTTATCCGCAACACATTGTAAGTACATTGTTACTGATTAAAGTACTCTTCTCTGGTGGTTTCCAATCCAGATGTCACTATGTAACTTTGTTTGTAGAAAAAGCATGCAACTTTTCATGCTTTTCTATGTGTGAGAAACACAAAAACAGGACTAAAGTCAGCGTGTGTAATCTGTGATCATGTGACACCCATAATCCTTCATGCATCCTTCAACACAGATCAGAGACAAAGAGTGTGTGTTCTTCTGCTTTAAAGGAGCAGCGGTGTTGTTGCATCAAACGGAATGGAGATCCGGCCTGCTGGAATCATGGATGAGGGATGGACATTCTCGGGATGAAAGCATGAAGCCGTGCTCCTCTGCACATACAGATGAGGCCAACTTTATCACGAAGCTTTATTTTCTGTGGACAGCAACAACGAGCTACATATTGTACATCAGCAGAGTGTACCAGTCTCATTTTAAACTGTGCAGACAGCATTTCCTGATATCTGAATAACTGTATTTGTCCTTGGCTGTCTTTAAGTCTGCTCACGCTCACTCTGTCACTCTTCACCAATCCATTACCCTTCCTTCTTTAACCTCATCTTCCTTTTTTAACTCTTAAGTCTGGTCTGTATTCTTCTTTGAGTCCCTGCATCTGTCTGAGTGTCTTTATGTAGAAGTTTTTGTTACCTTTATAGAAAATCATTAAACTGGTGCTGACGGCTAACTGTCTAATTTAATGTGTTTATGCTGAGCTCAGATGAATGTTTCTGTGAGGTTTGGAAAGTAGGTGTGGGATTAAAGGCCTTAAAGGATGCAATCTGTATATACATGTTACGTTACTGACAACCATTTTCCAAAACATACCACTGGAATGGTAAAGTTCAGAATTCTTTTCCTACCTTCCAGACAGCCGTTGGTTTTAGTTCATTCCAGTACGATATTAAACTCAATTTGTAGAGACTTGAGGTTAGCAGCATCTGTCTCTCCCTTGAGGTGCCCTTGAGCAAGGCACCTAATCCCCAGTGTTCCAGTGGCGCCGCTTGGTGCCCAGCAGAGAAGTCTGTGGTTGTACTGGGCAGCTTCCCGGTGTGAATGTGCGTGAATGTGTGTGTGTGTGTGAGAGAGAGAGAGTGTGAGCAGGCCGTTCCTGCAAAAGAACATTCAGTGAGCTACCCCTGGGTTAATAAAGGTAAAAAAAAACAAAACAAGGATGAACTGCTTGCTGTTCCAAGTAGCGTGCACTATTTAATTTTGTGCAGGAAAAAAAGAAGAAAAGAGGCAGAAAGTCAGAATGAGTAGGAGTTGTGTTATTATTTTTGTCACTTCCGCCCTCTCTCACTTTCTCATGCATTGGCTATTGCTAACTGCCGTTCTCGAGACTTGTGATAGATTCACTCAAACTCACATTTTACAACAATGATTTCCAACATGCTGAAAAAATGGCAGGATGTGTTGTACAGCTCCAAGTCTGGGTCAGGATACATCTCTGAGCTGCTCAGAATTAACGAGCATCTGATGATGAGCGCTTTGGCTCTGACTCAGGTTATTTATGCAGATCAGAAAAGTTTGTCTGCAAGTGGAAAACTGGAGCTAAACTCTTGTGGTCAGAGTTTGGTTATATTTTACAGCAGTGGTTCTTAATCCTGGTCCTAAAATATCAATCAGATGTGCTCACTTAATCAGGAGTTGGTGCCTCCCAGAGCTTGACTGGCTTAAAACACCTAATTTAGCAAATTAGGTGTGAATAGACCAAGGAGAGATGGAACATATGCCGTACCACTGATCTACGTGTATGCAAATTGATTCCACAAAACTTTTTTTTTAATTGCTCTATTTTTATCTCTTGGTTGTTTGCAGCTCCAAATGGCTAATATAAGTGTTGTGAGATAACTTTTTTGAACACAAAAACCCAGAAATCCTTCAAAGTGGCATCAACAAGCTGCTGTTCTGTGATGCTTTACACCAAAGGATGTCATTGTAATGAAGGCAGACAAGGTCTAATGGTGCAGACTGAGTCCAGGTTTGTCTGGACAGAGTGCTGCTCTCTAAGTGAGAGTGGATTTCATTCCTAAATTCTGAGTTCTTCACATCCTGAGGCCAGAAAAGTTAAGCTACCCCACAGCAAAATGTTATTTGAGCAGCTACATTTCATTGTTGCTGCCTCACTGCGTGATTTAATATAATAAATAATAAATTTTCAAAAAAAAAAAAAAAANAAAAAAAAAAAAAAAATCATCTCTAGTGCAGCTTTGCATGATATGTTTGGATGGGTAGTTTTTGCAAATGATTTTGAGTCAGGTCTTACTGCACCAAATAGCAATAAAGGACTATGCCAGTAGTTCTTGCATGTTTGAAACCAATATATACTGTACAACCTGCATACATGTTATGTTACTGACAACAATTTCCCAGAATATGCTACTGGAGAGGTACATATTATAATTGTTTTTCCTACCTGTTAGACTGCCATTTGTTTCAGCATTCCAGTAAGCTATTAAAATCAATTTGTAGAGACTTGAAATGTGCTTAAGATACTTAATCCATCACAGAGAGCACGATGTCTACTGTAATTTTTTGGTCAAAGTAACTTTATTTAACTGGTCCAACACGGAGCTGCAGGGAAGAAAATGTACATCTCTGCCAGGGAATGTCCCAGTCCCAGGAGAAGCCTGCTTTTACAGAGAAATTAAATCGATTGTCCTTCTGCATGCTAGCAAGTGAAACATTAAATTTTATCATGAGTGTATCACCTGAACATTTAATTTTAAAGATTATGGGATTTGACACAACAACAGGAAAACTAAAATACAGTTTTTTGTTTTGGAAAACGTTTGTTAGTACTTATTGGACTTAAACATGCAAAATCACCACTATGGTCCTTTAAAGAGTTCTGCCTGACTAAAGCTGTTTGGGCTAAAGCTACAGCCTGTGCTTGATAGTAATGAGTATGACCAGCTAAAAACGGAAAATGTCTTCAGTGAAAGTTCTGCTTCCTGCAGCATTTCACTCCAGTAGCTGAATCAGAGCTCCAGTGCTGAATACTTTGCCCTAGTTTGACTGTATGTTTTTTTCTCTCACTGCCCTCTTTAGTGTTTATTCTGACTAAATAAAGATGTCACAGCAACTTGTTGTTCCTTTGGATGTAACTTCTAGGTTCATTTTTTCCCTGGAGTTATGGCTTCAGAATGGATTCCTGGAAGCCTATTTTTGTACATCATAGTCATTATGTGAAATTTGATTCATGGCCCTCGTCATCCTCATACAAACCCACAACAGGGATAGTTTTACCCTTTGGGCCTCCTTAAATATCTCTTGCTTGAATGTGGTGAGAGATGTTTTCTTATTATCCTGACCTTTCAGTACGTAACATAAAGCACTAAAAAATGAGTGAGTGTTTCTCCATGACAACATCTATGACTATAAGGTAAGGAGTTGTGCTGCAGTCTTTGATCATCGGGCCTCTCTGAAACTAATTGCAGTGGGCACAAATATCCCCTGCTGATTTAAACTTATAATAATTTAATACTTGAATGAAGTTTGTGAGGGGTTTTGCAAAAGAGAGGGAAAAAAAAGCATTTTGTGTGAAAGATGCATGTGCTTATACTTTTTTTTTTTTTTTTTTTTTTTTGGTAGCCAAAGAAGCAGCATCTTTGGTGTGAATATATTAAAGTTAAATTTTTTCGTATACAGGGAATATGTCATCTTGGGTAAAAGTTGTTCTTTTTCCTTTAGCTAATTTTGTGCAAGTTGTTCTTATAAAAAAAAAAGTAATTAACTATTAATAGCTGTTTCTGATGATTGTTTTGTAGGTTTAAGTGCAAAGTGGAGATACAGAGATAGACAGAGAGGGTCTGACTCTCATTCATCACGACACTCTGCATTATCATCACAACATGGTGCCAGAGTGAGAAAGTGAACATCTCAGGTGGAAGCCATGTGTGTTATGTAGGAGTCGCTCCCAGATATTTGGATGGTTTTTGCAGATGAATATTTTATTAGTGCCGGATGCCTCAGTAAACAGAGAAGCAGCAGTTTATGGAGTGAGGATCAAGTCCCACAGCTCCTCTGGTTTACTCAGTAAGTGTATAAGCACGTGTAAACACACACTCAACTGGTCCCGGGCACTGACACACACATCTGCCACACAAATATTTGCAGACTCCTAAAACTGCATCTGCTCTTAAAGGGCCATACTGCTGATCGTGCATGTTTGAGCCCAATATATGCAGCTCGTTTATATGGTACATTACTGACAAACAATTTTCAAAACTGTATTTAGGTTTTCCTGTAATTTTTTCAAATCTTCTAATCTTTCAAAATCAAATGTTCAGGCGATACACCCACAATTCAATGTTTTGTCTTCTAAAACTTAAGCGCGATTGTAGAATCATTTTCATTTTTTGGTAAAAGCCGTTTTCTTCTGGGGCTATATTCCCTGGTGGAGACATACCTTGTCTTCCATGCAGCTCCATATTAAATAAAGTTACTTTTACAAAAAAAAAAAAAAACGAACAGACTGTGTTTGCTGTGATGGATTATTTATCTCAAGCAGGTTTCAAGTCTCTACAAGTTGATTTATATAGCCTGGAACCAATGCAAGTCTGAAAGGTAGGAAAAAAAAATCTGAGAAAATCTGAGAAAATAAAATTTATCACTAAAGTAGTATATTTTGTTAAATGGTTGTCAGTAATGTAAAGTGTATGTGGATTTTATATATTGGACTTAAACATGCACGATATCCATTATGGTCCTTTAAATACACTGTGAAAGAGTTATAATACTGATTGAGATGCAGAAATCTTTTTCAAAAGTTTTAAAGAAAAAAACATTTTCAGGCAAATGAAAGGCAAAAAAGCGTGTCCTTCGCATTTATGCAAAAAAGCTTCATTTCACATTTCATCTCAGAAATATAAAAGTAGAAATCCGTGTTGAAGACCATTATTAATTAATTCGTTTTGACCTTGAGGTAGAAATGTTTTCAGTGTAGCTCTGCCACATATAACAGACAGCTGTAAGTACATGATTTTTCATAAATAATAAAGCTTAGTGCAGCTCACTGTTGTGTGCTAACAATTAATTGCAGAGGTTCATATGGGAATTGAAATGCTTTCAAGCGCTCAGAGTCCTGTATCGCAGATGCAACTTTATTATTCTATAGTGTTTTTGTTATTTATAAATTAGTTTTCAGAGTCTGAAAAAATAATGTGGGAGTTGAAGAATAAAACTTCAATACTGTAAAACAGACACGAAGTCTAGAAAAGTCAAAGCTGACTCCCAAACAGAAACATTAAACTGTGAAGTACAGAAGCTTCTTTCAGTGAAACTCAGGAAAATTTGTGTTTTTTAATATTTACATAAATAATTAAAAGGTTTAAATTTAAACTATCAATTTGGGTCAGTATTTATTACTAAAAATTAAACAAACTTAATTCAGCATTAAGTTATAACATCAAGATAAATGAAGATATTTTATGGTTTTTGTATTAACTTATGAGCTCATGATGTCATTTCACTAGTTACTATAGTGACACTTTTCTACATTTTCCACAACTAATATTGAAATTAAACTATGAATTTACATAGTTTCATTAGTGTGTATGACATATCTCATAATTACCACAGAAAAACTCAGTTTCTTAAAGGCTGGTTGTGTACATTAGTGTGTACACTCCAGTGAATTACTTATGAATAAATAAGTTTTTATTGGTATAAAGTTTGCATAAAATGGAATTTTCGCCTTCAGTGCACTGGTAACTAAAGGTCAAAAGAGGCAATAACAACAATCAGCATGTATACATGATCACACACAAACACACACACACACACACACACACACACACACAAACAGACAAGACCGATTTTGAGTGTTACAGGCACTTTACTTATGCATTTCCAATTTTTTTTTTTTAATTTTGTCTGTTATCTATCTATCTATCTATCTATCTATCTATCTATCTATCTANTGTGTGTGTGTGTGTGTGTGTGTGTGTGTGTGTGTGTGTGTGTGTGTGTGTGTGTGTGTCTCAGATGCAAATACTGTATTTAATTCACCATATTGGCTTGCATTGGCTCAACAACTATAGATAGTTGTAAGTGTTTGGAATCCGGACACAAAAGCAAAATCAGACAGACCAGTGAAGATAAAAAAAAACAAAAAACAAAAACATCTTTATTTGAATATCAGTATAGTAAAAGTAAAAAAAGTAAAAGTAAAGTAAATTTAAGTAGGCAGGCTTAAGGTCTGTGAGAATTAAAGTGAATGTACTCTATATTATTTTCTTATATCAAGCTGTCCATTTATATTCAAGTGTGTTAATCCTTATATTCTTCATATTCAAGTGTGCTAATCATTATATTTTTATATTCTTACATTCCTATATTCATCAGTATTCTCCTGTGTCTATGTTATTTCCAGAAGGAAGCCAGTGTCATGGATAATGTGAATGACCTGGAATAATGTGCGCCTTCTGTGCAAACAGTCCTTAAAGAGGCCCAAATGATCCAGGTCATCCTAAGATTAACGGTGTCTGCTAGGCTCCTTAAGTTAAGGCGTGAGGCCCTTTCTGCCATATGTGTGGCATGATCAGCCATGAGTATAATAATATATATAATAATAATAATAATGTATAATAGTCAGAGCTCAAGCTCAGATATTTTAAAGCTGTGTGGATTCATCCATGTCTGTACTTCATATGTACACAGGATCGGATTGGCCATTGGGAGAGGCGAGACTTTTCCTGGTGGGCCACAGCCATCTGTGGGCCAGTAACACCCCCTNCATCGAAAGTCCTGGTAAAAATTAGCATCCCAATCCGACCCTGTGTGTACACGCAATAACAGAGTGTGATCTGCAATTGAGAGAAGTCGTGAGACCCTTTAATTTCTTTGACAAAGTATGCTTAAAGGACCATTCCAGCCATTTTGCATGTTTGAGCATAATATATTCAATTTTCATACATGTAACATTACTGACAATCATTTCCNTGCATGTTTGAGCATAATATATTCAATTTTCATACATGTAACATTACTGACAATCATTTCCCAAAGTATAGTGGAACAGTGAATTAAAAAACAAAAAATTCCTACCTTTCAGACCGCCATTGGTTTAAGTTCATATGCTATTAAAATCAACTTGTTGATATTTGAAACATTCTTCTTGGGATCGATAATCCATCATTGCAAATAACACATGTATTCAGGTTTGTTTTTGAAGTTACATAATTTTAGCATTTAAGCACATTAAAAAGCACGGAGTGAATGTATGTCTCCACTGGGGAATATAGTCCCAAAAGAAGATCTGTGTTTATCGAAAAATTTAAACAACCTTGACTTCATAAGGCTGTGTAACTATTAGCAGGCAAAACATAGATTTTTAAGGTGGGTGTATTACTTGAATATTTGATTTTGAAAAATTAAGAGATTTTGCAAAATGTCAGGAAAGCTGAAATACGGTTTTATCCTTTGGGAAATGGTTATCAGTAACGTAACATGTATGAAAATTGAATATATTAGGCTCAAATATGAAAAATGGCCGGTATGATCCTTTAATCCGACTCAGCCTGTACAACCTTGGTCAGAGGCCTCAACCATGTTTATACCTTTTTCAGAATACCCATACTGGTAGTTTGTCATGGGGGGNGGGGGGGTATGCTGGTCTTTATCTTTGTAATCTTAATGACAATAACAGCACAAACTTTCTTTTTATGAAAGGGGAGGGGTCATGCGTCTTCTACATGTTTTTGTGATCTCTGCACATTTCTCTCTGTGGAGCCTGTGGACACAGAAGAGAGAGAGTGCTGCTTGAGCGAGAAATTAAAACCCTCCCCACTTTCAGACCTCATCACACCTGGACAATCGCATGAAGCAGGTGTGTGTGTGGTGGAGAGGCAGAATCGGAGAGTTAAATGTTTTGTCGGACACAGACCCCCACAAATTGACTGGTAGGAAGGGGATTTCTGCCACCTTACGACTCTCAGACAGGCGTGTCGGTTTAAGTTTACATTCAAAACCAGACGGCAGGCAGGTTAGGCTAACAAGTCCAAAAAAGGACAAAGTGGACAGCAGAAAGAGCAGGTGTAAGTCAGCAGATGGACACTGAAGACAGAGGTTGGTGACAGAGAGAGCACAGAAAAAAGAGAGGGGAAGAAAACGACATAGTGAGAGAATATGAGAACCTGAAGGCCAGATTATGAAGAGATATGCAAGCGAGGAGCAAACACAGATGGAGAGAGTGAAAGAACAGAAAGGAGTGAAGGTTGTGCTAATGATTGGTTATGCAGGGAAAGACTGGAAGAGGAGGAGAGAGAAGAAAGAAAAGAGGAGGAAAAGGAGGTTAGGAAGAGGATGCGCTGGTGTCAAGGGATAAAGAAAGTTAGTATAGGAAAACAGAAGAGTCTGTTTCTAATATGTGTGTGTGTGTGTGTGTGTGTGTGTGTGTGTGTGTNACACACACACACACACACACACACACACACACACACACACACACACACACAAACATATTCAGTGTCAGTGAAGATGATCTAACAGCGTACTAAATGGTCTGCAAGCTTCATTACACACGAGGAGAATTGATCCAGCGTCCAGAACAGCAGTCAGATAAGCAATAGGAGGTGTGTGTGTGTATGTTGTGTGTGTGTGTGTATGTTGTCATTGACTTCTCAGCTGCAAAAGAATGTATCGTGAAGAAGTTTGGTCTGTTGGTGAACAGAATGTACTGGTTCCTCTGAATCCATGTGAGCGCAAGTGTGTGTGTGTGTATGTGTGTGTATTGGCATGTACTGCATGATATCCTTGATAGTGATGTTTGTTCTGGTTCTCATGTATGTTTGTTGGCTTACATGAGTCTGAGGCAAACTATCTCTGTGTGTGCATGTGTGTGTGTGTGTGTGGGGGGGNGGGGGGGGGGTCTGCATGTGTGTGTGGCCTTATATCCCAGCAGTGGCCTGACCTTTTCTCTAATTGACTCTAATCAATTGAGCTTCTCCTTTCTATCAAGCCTCTTTAAAGGGGAACGACGCTCCACTTCTCTTCCTCCTTGCTGAATCCAAGCCTCTTCATCCTCTCTCAGAAGTCTGATTCCTCCTAATTTACCTTCCATTGACAAAAATCCAGCATTAACACTGCATTTTTTTTTTTTTTTTTTNTTTTTTTTTTTTTTCTGTACCAACCCTCCTCATAGCCCCTCCGTGCAGCAGGATCAGCACTGCGGTAAACAGCTGGGTGCAGTTCTTCGATAGGTCTGCAGCAGAATGTTCTGAGGTGCAGAGAAGAAGTGAATGTTCTGTCCTGTTATCGATGAAAAACTTGCTCTTTCCTTTCCAAGTCGTGGAACGTTCCTTGCTACTGGTTGGTTTGGCCATTATTTTGTTATTTGACTCCTACATTTTCCTCTGTATTCTAACTCTCCTGATATCTCTCTGAGTAAATTAATTCACACTCCGTCTCTTCAAAGGGGGAATGGCACTAATTGCAGAGGAAATGTAAGGTTGGTTTCTTTAAACTCTGGATGTTTTAATGACATCCAAGTTTGGTATTTTCTCGCTGTGCTATTCCTCTAAATTTTGCCCTTGCTAAATCCTTTAAGTATAAAATTTGTGATATATGAGAGCAATACCTACCGCCAAATAGACTGCAGTCTATTGATTCTGTTCTATTCTACTCTATATCAGTAGCTGGAGTTAAACTGTGGAATTCATTAGATGATGATTTAAAAGGTTGTTCTAATTCTTTCAATTTAAGAAATTGTGTAAAGAAAGAATATTTGGCTGTTATGAATATGAGAAATGTTAAGCTGTCTGATGGATAGTATATTTATTTTGATCATTTGTGTTTTGGTTGTGATTAAATTATTTGATTAAACAGTTAATGTAATAAAGGGTAGACCATCTTCATGTAAGTTTTGTTACATAAACCTAGAGTTTATGTTTGTCGTGAAGAAAGGGGCAGGTATTTATAAGACTTTGTTCTTCTTCCTGCTCCATTCATTCATGGAATGTGTATATATGCTAAGGGTTGTTATTTTGTATGTGTGTATGAATGCATGAACAAAATAAATTAAATGAAATGAAATATGGTCGACAGAAGCCTCATACAAACGTGCATAAGAAGAACATTTCTTTGGTCAAAGTGGAACAGATACAAGCTTTAAAACATAAATCCTTTTTGGCCTCTGTAGTAAAAGCATCTTGTGGAGCAAAAACTCCTTCTTTTTCAATTTCTTTTCTGTTCATGATGTTAAAGAATCTGTAGGCGGATCTTTTCTTTGCCTGTTTCTTATGCTTCTGATGCAGTTCTTCAGTCACTTTGCATGCAGCAAAGAATTTTTTTTTATAGAAATTTGTTCATCAACCTTTCATGAAGTGGCTACAGGTTGAATATTATTACCTCTGTCCAGGAGCTTATGTTTTCACCCACGTCTGTTGGTCGGTTGGTTTGTTAGTGGGAGTTTATAAAAGTTTATGAACCGATTTTGATTCAGCTTGGTGGAGCAGTGCTGCTTGACCCAAGAGAAACATATGAAATTTTGATGTTTGTCTGGATGCAGGAATTTTTAAAAAGTGATTCCTTAACATCGGCAGACAGAGCATTTTTCAATGTTTCAATGCCAGCTTCTCAGTGGAAAAAACTGGGCATATATCACATGATAGGCTATCAACAGATGAAGATCCAAAAGTTTACACGTTAGATTCTGCTATATTTTGCTGTATTCGTGCTAATATATGCTTTAGTTATTAAACACAAAAAAGAAGCTGTTTCTAAATGTTTAACATAATTTCAAACATCCTATAAATTTGTATTGTAGTTGTGAAGTCTGTTAGTCTGAAGTTGCATTTGACTCTCTTCTCATACACACACACACACACACACACACACACACACACACGCACACACACACACGCACACACACAAAGTGTAATAGTGACATTCTGAGCTCCCAATCCCTTCTCTGGTGCTCACATTGGGGGCCACTCGATCCCTGATCAATACACTCCTCTCTCCTTGTGTGTAAAACACACACACACACACACACACACACACACACACACACACACACTNTCTCTCTCTCTCTCTCTCTCTCTCTCTCTCTCTCTCTCTCTCTCTCTCTCTCTCTTTCATATTGATAGCTGTCAGACAAACTTCTCCTCTTCCTCTCCCAGCAGCCACATTCTGATATGGAATATCTGATAGATGTATGTCATGTGGGACATCTTTCATAATCCCCAGTGTACCTCTCACGCGTGTGCTCTAGGTGTGTGCTGTTTGGTTTTAAAGTGTGTCTGGCATGAAAATAAGTCTATGCACGTGTGTCCAGAAATCTGTGGGCTGCAGCATTTGCCATTAAGTCCTGCTTATTGTTATGGTACACTGCTCAGCCATGTGGGAATACAACTTATCAAAGTGAGGCTTCTATATGACTGTGCATGTGTTTTTGTGTGCACGAGTGGGAGAAAGAGATCCACAGGGAGTGTCTAAAACAGAAAATTAGTGTGTTTGCATCTGTGTGCATGCTCTAATGTATGTGTGTGGGGGGAAAATTCTGAGAGTTGAAACAAAAAAGGGAAGAGAGCAATTGTGTGTTTCAGTGTGAAAGAAAGTAATGGGAAATTAAGAATGTGACAGTGTTGTCACATTGTTCTGTGTGTGAATGTGTGTGTATGTGTGTGTGTATTTGTACACAGGCTAGTGTAAGGTGGTGGCCGTGATTAATTTCTCTCTGTAGCCAAAGCTCTAATTCCCCACTGAGGTGGGAATGGTCCCTGAAAGAGTCCCAGTGGAAATCACAGTAGGCAGGCAGCAGACAGCAGCTCTGAGAAACACTGATGAATTATCCATGGAGAGGGAGGGGTGATGGTGAAAGAGATAGAGAGAGGAAGAGAGGGGGGGGGAGGTTATAGAGAAAAGGAGAGAAAGAGTGAGGAAAAGATGGAGTATAGTGAGAAGAGAAGAGAAGAGAAGAGAAGAGAAGAGAAGAGAAGAGAAGAGAAGAGAAGAGTTACCAAAGACAAAGAGATTGAGGGACAATAAGTGTAATAGAGAGTGATGTAAAAGAGAGACAGATAGATAGAGAGAGAGAGNGAGAGAGAGAGAGAGAGAGAGAGAGAGAGAGAGAAGTATACTATCATTTGAGTTGAGTCCTGAAAAATTCATATTACTGCTGATCTATCCTGTGTGTGTGTGTGTGTGTGTGTGTGTGTGTGTGTGTGTGTGTGTGTGTGTGTGTGTGTGTTTCTCACACTGCTGGATCAGCTTTGTGTCAGTGTGTCAGTTTGGTCGTATCTATAAATCCTCAGGTTACGTCTCAATATGGCAACACCTCCAAAGTAATCAGCTCTACTGCACCCAGAGGAGAAACCCATTAAACCTTTAAACCAGTGCAAAAATCTAACAGAAAAATCATCAAAATCTGCAGCATATTGAAAAACATCAGCGTAGCATTCAGGATTAATGTTGTGTGTTTTGTGAGCTTCGGTACGTCGAATAATTTATCACTTTGATGAAATTATAACATCTCATCAGTCACATCGTAATGGCTCGTCGTTCATCAGCTGTTGCTCCAATTTGCACAACGTTAATTAGTCAATAGAAGCAGTTTTTTTTAACACTTTTGTGTAGCTGCTGGTTTCAGAAAGCCAAATTTAGTACTTCTGATGACAGATCCTCCAATTAAACTTAAAACTTATTTACAAAGAAGTCAAACAGAAAAACGAGTTAAAGAAATTACCAAAAGTGGAAATACCCGCTCATTTCTGAAGCTACAAATCGGCAAGAATATAAATAGCGTGCCAGGAAATTAATTGCTTAAAGGGTGTTCAGTTCAGTTTTGTAGATAAGCAGAAATGAGAAACAAAACTTCTGTTGTGTTTTTACCATGTAATGTATGAGCAGACAACAAAAACTGCTGTGGTGCTGTAAATAAGGCTGAAGAAGTCAAACCTGCACATTGTTCAATCCACGATTTTTTTCTAATCAAAAAACTTAAAGGAGAATACAAGTGATTTTTCATGATTGATTCTGATATTTTCAACCTGCATACATGTTATATTACTGCCAACTATTTTCCAGAACATACTACTAGAGAGGTACATTTCAGATCTATTTTTTCCTACATTTCATTCCAGTATGCTATAAAAATCAAGGTGTAGAGATCTGAAACGTGCATGAGTTAAGTAATCCATCACAGCAAACCAAATATCACTCTTACGTTTTTGTCAAAGTAACTTTATTTAGCTGGTCCAACACAGAACTCCGCAGAAGAAAATGTCTCCACCAGGGAATCTAGTCACAGGAAAAGACAGCTTTTACAGAGAAATTAAAAATGAGCATGCCTCCTGTGTTCGGACATACGTGTTAGCAGACCTGAACATTTGATTGTGAAAGATTTGGGGATTTGGCAAAATAACAGAAAAAAACAATTTATTAGCAGGCAAACGGTTCTGACTTAATATTTGGATTATTATAGTTGTCTCTTTGTCTTTAGGCCAATTTATTCTTCAAACTTTGTCTCAGTTTGTTCAGCCTTGGCAGAGGTATGCGCTCTAATGATCACCTGGATCATCCTTATTGGTTTTTGATTAGCATTGCACTAATGAGTGAAATGCATGCAACTCTGTTTCTTTCACCACAAATGAGAGGAACAGCACTGTGGAACGTGGTACATGTATTAAAGTCTGATCTGTATGGAGGAAATTTAAAAGCAGGATGATGTGGAATACTTTATAATTTCAAAAAGTGATAGTGAAATGATATGGAATATTTATAATGCATTGAAAGGGCTGACATATGAGCACTGCTACTATCTACTATGCATATTTCATTACTGCACTGGTCTCAATTTATGTGGTTTTTTTTAATTTATCTTTTAATCCTCCTGTTTTGACAGGATGATATTCAGTGTGAAATATGTACATTTCTAGCAATACAGTGTGTTTTAAGTGAGTGTGGTGCATGTTTGTGTATGTTTGTAATGTGAGAAACCTCAGTGGCTTCCGTCCACTTAACATGTATCAGCGATTAAACAAACATTCTGTATGGTGACTCGCTAAAAGGACATAAATATAATTTTATCACATTGTTGACCTGCTGTCTGAAGCATTAAAGCGATAACCAAACAACATTTATGGCTTTCTGGATATATCTGTAAATCCTGGGATAAAAGGGGTTACTTTACATTGTGTGTACTGTTGTGCTTCATTATTTGAAGGCTACATGCAGTGTGTCATCACATAATACATTATTGATCTGTAATGTCTGTATGAGATTGTTACTGACTTCAAAAGGTATTCACTGCCTGGAGGTTTATACAGAAGATTATTTTTTTTTATCATATTCATGATGTTTTAACTCATAACCTGCAGTTAAAGGACCATACCTGTGATATCGTCATGTTTGAGTCCAATATATACAACCTGCATTTATGATACATTACTGACAACCAAGTTCCAAAACATAAATCCGTATTTTAGTATATATTAAATGTTATATGTATGTATGTATATATATATATAGATAGATAGATAGATAGATAGATAGATAGATAGATAGATAGATAGATAGACACACACATTCACACACACACACACACACACACATAGATATTTTATTATTTAATCTTTTGAAAATCAAATGTTTAGGTGATACACCCACTTTAAAATTCAATATTTCACCTTCTAACAGTTATACAGTTATATTGTGGATGTAAGTCATTTTAATTTGTCAGTTAGAGCCATCTTTTCCTGGGACTATATTTCCTGGCGGAGACATACTTTACATTGGCTTCTGTGCAGCTCCATGTTGGATCATTTAAATAATGTTACGTTAACTATATATATATACTGTATATATACTATATATTAGTTAGTTGCTGGAATGAACTGAAAAATGGCAGTCTGAAAGGTAGGACAAACAATTGTAAAATTTTCCACTAAAGTATGTACCATATATACTCGAGAATAAGTTGCGTTTTTATTACCAAAGTTCAAAAAACAAATTGGGGGGTCAGCTCATACTCGAGAAATTCAAATTTGATCCCACAAAACGAAATTTCCAGGGGTGGAAATACTAGTCATTACCACTACCCATGGAAAATAGTTTAAATCATACCTTAGAATGAGACATTTCCTGACTAAACATCTTATGCAGCACATTTTGCAGCAGCCAGTAAGCCTGTTGTGATTAGTCAGTCACAGTAATCAGCTGCTGAAATAAATATCATGTTTGCCAGTGTTAGAGCCATTTCTTGGCTAATTATCAAATGTTTAAAATATTTAATTTGGGAAAAATGAAATCAAATAAGTTATTATTTTTGACTACTATACCTTAACTGATTGATTAGGTGATGATTGCTGGCTGTTTCACGGAGAAGGAGTCTATTTATAGATGCTCAGCTGGAGGCTGATCAGTGTTTATGAGGAACTGGGCAGCAGTGTAGTTTTTGACCTCACCTCACGTCATGTTTTGTTATTTTGATTTTGAAAATAAATAAGATAAGAAAAGAACAAGAGCACAATGTTCTCATTCTGGGGTGCGTCAGGAAGAGAAGCCCTGTTAAAGTGGTGAAGTTTTAAAATAGCCACCACAACCGGTACTTAGATTATTTTCAAGAAATCACAGGAATACTATGACAATACCCAGAAAAACAGGTAATGTGCTAAACAAATAAATTCATGGAACAACATCAGGGGGTCAGCTTATATACAGGTTTCTTTAAAAGTCTAAATTTGCAGGTCAAAAACAGGGGGTCAGCATATACGAGATCGGCTCACATTTGAATATATACGGTAGTATATTTTGGGAAATGGTTGTCAGTAATGTAATGTGTATGTGGATTCTGTGTATTTGGCTCAGACATGAACAATCACCAGCATGGTTCTTTAAAGTACTTTGATTAGCACTTCAAATAGCAGTGCAAAGGCAATTACCAAAATGAAGTAAAATTTTAGAAGTAAACTGGTGGGACAGAGTGAAACTTCACTGAACCCTGTGTGGAATTTTTTCCTGTAGAAATTTAGCTTGGAAGTAGTGAGCGCAGTTACAATATATCATGGTTTTATTTCTGGACTTCACTGACAAATATTTCACTGAATTAGGCTCCTGACATCTCCTTATTTTGGACATTAGGTCCCTCCGAAACTGCCTTTAAACCACCCTCCTATCCCTCAGAAATATATTTGGGAATATGGCTACAAAATTACACCATTGAAACAGCAGCGTCAGTCTCACGTTTCAGCCTCAGTTACTGGCTCAGGTTTCGAAGCATCTTCCTCTCTTATGCCTCATCAACTGCATCCTCCGACAGCACACTGAGCTCCACAAAAGAAACAGCCCATTGAGTATTAGACCATAATACTAGGTCAGATGTTAAGCTGGTATTGACTCTCTTTTGGGAATTTACTGCCCTACATACACCAGTATTTCCCAGTCCCTGGCCTAACCTGTGCCTACACAATAATAAATCTTTCCTGACTTGTTCACTTTCACATACAAAACCAATTTAATGCTTCTCTCTCTCTCTCTCTCTCTCTCTCTCTCTCTCTCTCTCTCTCTCTCAGAGCAGAAGATATGCCTCTTTGTGTGTTTACTGCTTTTAGAGGCTTTGCTTGGTTATGCTGTTGTTTCTATCACTCCCAGGCAACTTTAACTGTGCATCCTCACAGATATGTTTTTGTTACTGTTGCTGAGCAGTGATCATGTGGGATTTCAGCTACTTCTTAAAGGGGACACATTAAACAGTTCTCCTTGTTGTAATTTTTATTGAGGAGTGTATTTTAAAAGCTTTGCTTTAATGTTAAAAAAAAAACAAAAAAACATTGATCCACTTTTACCCTCCCTTGCCGCAGGACACTGAGTAGCAATAGACTGTTTTACAATTTCTTTAAAGGACCACACTGATGGTTTTGCACATTTGAGCCCAATGTATTTACAACCTGAATACACATTATGTTACTGACAATCATTTCCTAAAACATACTTTTGGATCAGTTGATATTAGAATTGGTTTTCCTACCCTCCAGACTGCCATTGGTTTTAGTTCATTCCAGTGTGTGCTATTAAAATCAACTTGTATAATGAAACATGCTTGGGATAAGTCATCCATCACAGTGTCTATTAAATTTTTTGTCAAAGTAACTTCATTTAACTAGCCAAACATGGAGCTGCACAGAAGAAAATGTATCTCTGCTAGGGAATACAGTCCCAGGACAAACTGAGAAATTCAGTAACATAATGAGTATGTGGGCAGTATTTATTGTTTTTTATTCTGAAAAAGCCTGCACTGTTTTGTTTTTGTCTCACTGTGGATTATACAGATATTTGCCAAAAACCTTGTATTTTTCTGGGTGTGTCTAACTGGTCCTGAATGTTACAGTTCATGACCAGTAAGTTTGGCTTACTGGATGCATTTCTGCTGACTTGTACCTCAAGTTTGGCCACTTTGATAATGTTCAACTAAAGCATAATAAGCCCCCTTGAATTTTAGGGGGCTGATGTAGCCGAGGTTGCTCTAAAAATACCTCTGAGTCTTGATGCTTCTAAGAAGGTCCTCTGTCCAAGTGCACTTCTTACACATTAAATCCTAGATTGAGGTAACTGTACTGTTAAGAGAAACTGAGCCATTTCCAAACAAATGCAGTGTAGACCTATTTGATTATTGAAGTTGAATCTTCTTTGGTTTTTGGTGAGTTATATGAGTCAGAAAAATTGAAGAACCAGCATGTTTTCCAAGAGTTGAGGAATTTTTTCAGCTACTGAGGGTCACGTAACTCTCAAAATTACCTGGATAATGTCAAAAATGTCTCATCGTGCTTGCAAAAATGATTCTTAATTTCAAAAGCCTGACATTTTCAAGATGCCAGGGTTTCCATTGACAAGAGTTATTTGCTTCTTGAATATTTGAATGTTGGAAATGTATTATGCAGTGAATAATAGGCTGATTTACCCCTCCCATGGCCCACTTTGACACCCCAACCGTTACTTTGGTTATTAGTCACTCTGGCATGGTACAATAAAATTAGATTTGTGTATTTTGGAAATATAGATGACTTTAACCAGTATTGGGGTGACAAAAAGAACTCCAAAAATAATAATAATAATAATAAAGTGTGAAGTTTCAAGGTCTTCGAACACAAAAACATCTCTGCTGTTTGCTTGATTGAATGCAGTGGTAAGATGTGCTTTGGGGGGTTTTAAAACCTGAAAAGCCTGATACTCTTGCTTTTTGCACAGATGTGTCAGTCAGTTTGTTTCTTCTTAAAGTACTTATGCTGCTGTGCTGTCTCGCCAAAGCTCCGTCTGCACTGAACAGACATATGGGCTGAAACTGACTTATACCTAAAGACTTGCTCCATTTCGGTATCAGGGTTCATGCTGCTCTTTGCCATTATCTGAGTTATTTTTTCCTTCCTTGCTGCTTTCATAAGCCTCCATAAAAATCTCAAAACATCTGGTACACTTTTGTGTCTCGCAAAAGAGACCCCAACGTGCACTGACAGAGCTTTTTATGTCATCTTTCACCTCTTTCCATTTTTGTGGGCACACTTAAATATGCTTATATATATGTGTGCCCACCAACATATATATATATATATATATATATATATATATTTAGCATATATGTTTTTCTGTCTTTCATTTACATTGAATGTATTAAATCCTTTTTCATACATGTTTTGACTTTGTCTTAAAGGGGTAATCCAATGATTTTACACATCAAATTCAATTTATTGGTCTCGTGGAGCTACTTAGCATGTCAGAATTACTGTATAAAAGCTTTTGGGGGGAAGATGTGCAACATCAGGGAAAATTACCCTCATGACATCACAAAGGTTACTTCCTGAGGGTGTTTTAAATTCAACCCCCTCAATTTCCAAGTGATTTTACTTTTCAAACTTGCAATCTTCAGCTTCAACAGGAGGTATACCCTTTGTGATAATCCCAGCACCAATAAACTGAATTCCATGTGTAAAATCAACAGTCCCCGTTTAAAACTGATCTAAATACCTTTAATGTAAACTATATGAATCCAAAAAAAAAAAAAAAAAAAAAAGAATGATAAATGTTAGACATGATTCAACTCAGTGAGCTCTCTCAGTGTTGCAAAGGAAGAGAAATCTCACCTTCTGGTGTCTCATCAAGTTAACTTCCAAGTTTTACGCTTTGAGACGGGATTGATTTTATTTGTTTTTAGCTGTTTCATGTGTTGGTGATCTTTGTTTTTATTATTACTTTTTAATCTGTATGTATTTGTGCTGATTTCATGAATTGATGAGCTGAAGACAATTTTCCACCTCGGTGGACAATAAAGTTGAATTCAGTTCAATTCAATTCAATCTACCACCTCAGCTGAAAAAGAATAAGACAAGAGGACTATAGATGGTATGTTTCATAAAATAGCACTTTGAAAACATTGTTTGGTGCCTGGTTTTGGAGTTTGATCTTTACATGGATATTGTTGTCTTCACAGTGGATGGAGAGCTACACAAACACTCATTCCCAGTCAACATGTCATGAAGATTCATGATTTCTACCAATTAAGCATATTTGCTTTACCTGCATAAGTTAATACATGAGTAAATAAGAAGGCACTCCACGAGCACATACGTACCTCTGCCAAGGCCAACAAAATCCCCAATAAAAAAAAAATCTTAATAAAAAATGAACAACCATGCTAAATTTACCACACCTCTCTCTCTCTCTCTCTCTCTCTCTCTCTCTCTCTCTCTCTCTCTCTCTCTCTCACTCCTTACTTTGGTTTGGTTGTCTTTGTTTCCTTTAGTTTTTCTATTACTTTAGTTAATTTAGTGTTTTTTGTAGTTTTAGTTATATGAAATAAATATTTAAACTTTGTAACTTGAGGCAGGTAGACAACTCAGGAGCAGACATGACAGCAGACTCAGATAATCCTTTTCAGGTTTTAATATCAAACGTAATCTCTGTCACAAATGAGGCAAAGTACAGAAGAAAAATCCAAAAACTAGTACAACTCAAAATCACAAGACAAAGCTAGGAAAATGCATAAATCTTAAACTAAGGCTAGACAGAGAAAAATAAACTAAACTAAAAACTTAGTGAGGAGTGCCCTGTCTACTCCAGGAGTGAGTAGACAGGGCACACGGTAACGTGACAGTCTGGCAACCTAAGAGAGCAAAAGCATAGAATTAAATACAATGACACTAATGAGAAATCAGAATCAGCTGACCAGGCAGGGAAAACGCAGACAGATGATTGGCCGGTGGCAGCAGGTGACCACAAGCGCTGGAAAGCAGAGAGGTATCCAGCTTGGTGGAGGAAAATTCAAACGATCGATACCACACCCCAACCTAGAATACCTGTAAAAACACACACACACACACACACACACACACACACACACACACACACACACACACGGTGAAGGAAAAAACAGAGACAAAAAGAAAACTAAGAGCGTCCTGGAGCCATCCTGACAGTAACTCATGTGTGACCTCCCTCCTTCTCAGAGCCTTGAGCCAGTTCATGACATCCTGAATCCGGAATATGATCCAGATCACCTCCAAACTTTAACTGCTACAAGTACAACAGGATTTTCACTTTAAAACAGAGTGTTTATCTCTGACTGCCTGTGGATCTTCAGCATCTACATTTCTACTCCTGTCTCCTAATGAAATACCATCTACCACTACACTGCCTGAGGACTTTTAGGCTCTTCATCATCAGAGGAGTTTCTAATTCATATTTACTAAAGTAGTTTATATGGGCTGAAGTTTAATTTTGGAATATTTTCCCGGTGCAGTTTTTACCTCTACGTCTATTCTTGTTTTCTGGTGTTTCCATTGGACAGGAGTTGTTCCAATATCTGTTAAATCTTTATCAGCATGTCAGTCTGCCAGTTCATCTGTTTGCCAGTCTGCCTCTCAGTACGTTTTGACTGTCTGCCTGCAGCTCAGCATCCATCTATATCTGCTGCTTCCATCAGTCAGGCTTGCTGCTCTCTACCCTCTTCCTTTATGGAGATCAAACTGTATGTTTTATCTCAATCTAGATTATTTTAAGACATTTCTAAAGTCATCTGTTTGTTTGTGACTACAGTATATCTACCATACCATCTGTTTCCTCATCTTTATGTTTCTTAATGTAGCATCACCTCTGCTGAAATGTATTCTTCGCAGTCTGTCAGTTTCTACATTCATCTTTCTCAATCAGTTAAAGTAGCATTCATGCATACAGTCGCTTCATAGATTACTGTTCTGATGATAGCTACTTTAGCTCTGATGATAGTGTGCTTGCAACTGCTTAGTGCCCTTCAGCTTTTATTACAAGTACGGAATTGGAGGGAATTGGAATAATTCCATATGAAATTGGAATAATTCCATATGAAATCTGGAAAATCTGAAACTGCAGCACAATGGTAATGAAAAGTAGAAAGTTACTTTTGACATATAGATAAGAAACATTAATATTTCTAGCATATTTCAAAAGAAACTAATAGCTTGTCTGATGTGTTCAATAATAACTCTGCAGTGAAAACTATATTTTGTGGAGATTTTTAATTTTGTAAGGTGTCATTATGATGTTCATACAGTATTTCTTTAGGAATGTATCTGCCTGTGGTCGTCAAAACTGCATTTACTATGACCTGTTGTCCTGATGCCATGTGGTATTCTCTCTCTCTCTCTCTCTCTCTCTCTCTCTCTCTCTCTCTCTCTCAGTGTGTCTTTGTTTCTCATCCCCCAATTCTCCACGGGATTCCCTTGTGAGAGAAAGAGGGAAGAGAGAGAGAGAGAGAGAGAGAGAGATCTTATCTAACACAAGATATCATTTTTCAGAGTTTTACACTCTTGTGTCACTGCACCTATCTGACTGTAAACAGTACACACACACACACACACACACAAAGTGTAACCATCATGGGGATATTAATGGAGCCAGAGACACAGACAGAGTCAATTGAGCTTTTAATACAGCAGCTCTTCTTCCTCTGTATGGATAAATAACACAGCAGTCAGCAAATCTACGTCTGATAGATGATATTGACCTTTGGGGGTGGGGCCGGACTGACAGCGAGGGTCGGGGCAATTCAAGCAATGAGGGGGGAGAGATAGAAGAGAGACAGTATGAAAATGGAAACGGGGAAAGCTCATCGCTATGCAGACGAATATACAGAAGTGTCAAGATGAACAAAGCGCTCAGATGAAGCATCTTACTCAGAGCGCGATGAAGCGGTGATCAGTCAGGAGGACGGCCATGTTCCAAAGTCTGTGAGGTCCTGACCTCAACTACTGCACTGCAGATAGAAGAGGAAGGCTGGCAGATCTCTCTCTCTCTCTCTTTTTCCCTCCCTCTCTCTTACTGTTTATCACTTTTGTTCTTGTTCTTTGTCTTCTCTCTTTATCTGTCCCTCCTTCCTGTTGTCCTTTACAGCTCCATTCTTGCACTATGTCTTCTCTCCTCCTCCTCCTCCTCCTCCTCACTCTCTCACCTTTCTGTGTGTGGATGTATGTTTGCATCTCTGTCTCTCATCTGGTGACACTCATACACAGTGACGCTCTCTCTCTCTCTCTCTCTCTCTCTCTCTCTCTCTCTCCCTCCGTATCCCCCCTTTCCATTTTGAGGACTCCCTCCTCTGCACCTCTCTGCTTCCCTCCTCCTGCCTTCTTTCCTTTCTTCCTGCATTTCTATCTGGTACCCACCATCTGTCATCTGGTGTCTTCCTCTGTCACCATTCACCCCCCTCTCCCACTCATTCTCACTCCCTCAATCCAATTCGGGTAGCTTTATTGGCATCATAAGATGAATTTTACAGTCTCTTCATCTCTCTCTCTCTCTCTCTCGAACATTTCTCTTCCTCTTACTAATTCCCCACTTTTAATGCTACTCCACAAAAACCTGCTGCTTCCTGTGCAGGCTGTACAAGTCGTGGCCAGTGAGTGGGTCCAGTACGCTCCATCCCATCAATACTGAACTCAAGGCCATGCACTCTTTATTACTTTGTCTGTGCTCCTGAACAAGCAGGATGGAACTGAGGAGTACTCTCACCTGAGTGTTTTACAAGCATAGAGGCATGTGTGTCGGAATGTGGAGGAACCAGATAATAAAAGAACAAAAAGGCATCCCAACAGTTTGAGATGGCCTTGAAATGTACTTTTAAGGATACAGCGACACCCTGTGGATGTGCCCTGTAACACATTTAACAGCATGATACAGCTTGCTGCACGTGTAAAATGACTTTCCACGTCTCTATATCCATGAAGCAGGCTTATATGAGATGTTTTTCTGATTGGATGTGCATCGGAGTGGCTTAGTAATGAAATTAAGCTGGTCATTATATAAATATTATATATAAATTCGAAGATGGAGAATGGAAATTGTGGTATCTGCATGTTTGCATTGAATTAAGTAGATTGGTTAATCCCAAAATAGGTCCAGGAGTCTCTGAGATTGTTCCATGAAGACCCCACAACAAAAAGAAATACAGGAAAATTAACTACCACATGTTGTTTTCTAACAGTCATATCATTTGCTCACATGGCTGCAGTTATAACTATCAAAACTTATCTCAGATGTTTTTAGTCGGGGTACGATCATATCAAATGGGGGTCAAATATGAGTTTTTATAACCTTGAACACACTTTCTTGTAGTTGCTCAAAAAAAAAACTCATAACTTTGTCAAATGGACTGGTGCTTGTATCCAGGAAGTGACGGTAAGGACTTAATGGGGTCGAAACAAGCCGAGGGAGGTCGTCCCGTCTCTACAAAAGAAGTTTGGAGGCAAATGAGCTGAGGAAAGCTGCACAAAAACACACTGATAAAATACAGAGGAATTAGCCTTCAGAATAAGAGCCAAATATATGTACAGGGAAAAAAAAATCTGTCAAACCATCTGCTATATGCTCAAGGACAGTTTACACTGTTCACACACACAACAACAACAACAACACACAAAGAGAGAGAGAGAGAGAGAGAGAGGAGGAGGAGGAGGAGAAAGGTTGTGTCTTTTGCCCTTCATATGATCTCAAATAAAATAATGATGAAACTCAAAAACTATTTTTTTATTAAATCTATTTTATTTTTTAATGATTTGCCAGTGTAACCAGTAGACTCACACTCTGCGTTGTGTTTTAGGGTTGAAGGACCGATAGCAGGGCTTCTTTGGACTGATCTCTATTTATTTTCTGACATGAAGTAAAGATAAATCAAATAAAAATCCTCCACACTAATCAACAGCTCCTTTCCCATAGGCAAATGCAGCAAAAGGCTGCATTTAAACTTGAGTTGATATTAACAATCGTGAATAAAAGATCAATGAGGACAAACTAAAGTAAAACATACCTGGCATGAAGTAAATGTAAATCAAATAAAAATCCTCCACACAAATCAACAGCTCCTGCAGAAAAGAAATAAAAGAAGCCGGCCTGCCATGATATCAACTGCTAACTTAATCAGTCTAAATCTAGCTAAATTTAAGGGCCAATCCATATAAATTTTTACATTAATAGGTTTCTCAATATAATATTGTGCCGAATTTGATAAGATTACACACTTTGATTGTTATAAAATAATGATCGTTGTGGATAAATGTTTGGGGACAGACAGAGAAATTTTGCAGCCACCTCTCCCATAAGCAAACGCCGCAAAAGGGGAGAGGGAAGGCAGAACCGGAACCTAATAGCTGTGAAGAATAGGGCAGGTGAAGGAGGGGACACTTACTCACAACAGTGTATACCAGCAAACATAGGCTACGTTCACATTACAAGCTAAAGTGGCCCAGATCTGATTTTTTTGCTTCCATATGACTCAGATCTGATTTTTTCATATCAGTTCTGGGCTGCTTGCATATGTGGTCCTAGATCCAATCCATATCCGATCTCTGGCTATGCAACTGCTCAAGGCCTGTAATTAAGGTCTGTGGAGACTCAAGTTAGTCAGGTTACATTGAAAAGAAAACAAAAGAATCTCTGTTCCTCTTCAGATATTTATACAGTCAGTTTATATGTCTTTAGCACCAATGATGATACCTTTACCACAGTTTGAGAACCACTGGCCTAGCCCTAACAATTTGCCAACGAGTGTTTTATTTTGAAAGTCTTAACCGGCATAGCAGTCTTCCATTAAATATGACTTCACTCTGGTGGAGAGAGGTTGTTCTGCTCGAAAAACACCTTCCTAAAATCAACCCAGGGACAAGTTTGTGGGCTTTTGTTGCTACGAGCCTCTCACACTTCTTTACATCTCCAAAGTCACCGTGAAAACCGCTGGTTTGACACAAAGAAAGTGCCGGATGTGGATGTTTGTCGTCGGGAATGAAGTTGGGAAAGTACGGGGTGAAAATGGAGAGAGCAGCTGAGTGAGAGTGGGGTGAGGAGGCTGGATTTGGCAAACTTTGGAGTCCTGCCCTGCTGCTAGTAAGCTAGCTAGCTTGCTTAAATCTTTTGCTGTCTCCGATAAGTAATGAGGTGAGACTGAAATCCATTTTAAACTCTTCATGTCTCCTTTGTACGTGCAAGTTTCACAGTCCGACCGATGTTACACAGAGTTACAGAAAAAACGCTGGTGTGTGTTTATGGCTACAGAAAAACACTGATAAGAATAAGGCCTGGTCATGTTATCTTGACTAAACTTTGTGTTAATGCAACTTTACTCTTAGCTAGTGTCTGTACAAAGAGCTTCTAAACTTCTAATATTCTATAATTATGGCTGACAAAAGTAAAACAAATAGATAAACATTTTTGTCCTAACGTATGCAGTATAGCTGGCAGGCATGCAAGATTTTGTTTCTCGGATATATGTGACCATCTGTGACAGTGCTGTTATTCTAAGTATTATTTTATTTATTTAGAATGGTGAAGCAATCCTTCGTTTTCTTGGCGTTTCCAAACAAGTCTGGATAGCTGTAATTATGTTCCTGGCTGAAAGTTTCACAATATGGCCTTATCACGTGATTTAAAACGGCTCCTACGCCAATGTAATGTGTTGTGGTGAAGTTACGGAAGCTGTTGAGGTCAGTTGTTTTGCAGTAACTTCGCCCTTTCCAGGTATTTTTTTGAGTCAGTGGTTCTCAAACTATAGTATGCATACAATTGTGGTATGTGAAGTGCTTTCTGGGCGTATGCCAGCTGACTTGAAATTTCTGCAGAGAATCTAAATAATTAAACTGTGGAATTATTAAAATTGCATAAAAAATTTTTGCAGAAAAAAATAAGAGTCACTAGAGCAACATAGATAATAAGTTTGAAAGAATGTATATGTAAAATGAAAAGTACTTAGTGACGTTCCTCTGGTATAGATATTGTGTAGTTTTTGTTGTGTAAGAGAGATGGTATGCTTATCTTTCATTATAACTTACCATCTGATTATTCATTGTAGACTCTCCTTTATCTGTAGGACATACTTCAATTTAAAAGTTGCCTTTTATGCTGCTGATACTCAATATATGATGTATAGTGGGGGAGTCGTTTTGCTGTAGCAACGCCATTGCTCATTTTCAGTTTGTTTAAATGTCAGACTCCCCATTCTGTCATGTTAGCATGCAGCATGTAGACATGCTGATCATATACTTCCTGTGCATACCTGCCATCACTCCAGATTCATATTTCATATTCTGCATTTCAGAGCTTTCTTCCACTCTTCTCCAGCCTGGGATTCTCTGGGGAAGCTGTTTTATCTGTGGTGAGACTGCTGATGCCATTGCAGCTTTCCCCCGATGGATCGAAGCGTAGTCGATTATCTCGTTTTTATGGAAGCTCTGTGAGCCATCTGAATGAAACATTGCAACACTCTTAAAGGAAACCCCACTTAAAGTTCTTTTAGAGAAGTCAGATGCCCCCAGTGCCCAATTGCCTTCCCTCCCTGATCACTCATTTTAGTGCTGTGAGCATCTGTAGGAATTCCACTCATGAATTTTCCCCCCAGGCACTCAACATTACATGCTACCTGAGACGGGCCCTGCTAGCCTCTTCATGGGGTTTGATGTGTCCCCTGCTTGCAGACGGTGTTGCCTGGCTGCGTGTGATAGATCCATTGGCGCCGGCCTGTAAAAGTGCATCGTAACAACAAGACGACCTGTAATAACGTGCTGGCTGGAGGAGTTGAGCAGTTGCCAAAAAAATGCGCCTATGAACCCTTCAACTTTTTTTTCAACCGGACTTAAGTGGATGAATCAGATGCATTCGTGAGTTATGCCTGCTGACGCCAGCTCACTGGGACTTTAGTGGGTGTTATCGGCTGTTTTCATGAACCCTCTGTCTCAGTCTGGGTACAGCCCTGATGTTGGGAGGCCTGGGTGGGCTGAGTCAGCTGTTGCGGTGATGCGGCAGGGCTACCAGTGGCCTGTGTGGCTGGCTGGTCTGTGGTCCAAGGTGATGTGATGGGTTGCAGGAACAGTAAGGTCCTCCCTGAGCCTCCAGGGGACGTTCAGTTGGACCTGGTCAAAAAGGTCAGTAGGACAATGTTCATACTTCTAGAAATACTGTTATTGTTGTATTTACCACAAATACTGCTACTACTGGGGCGGCACAGTGGCTTAGTGATTAGCACTGTCACCTCACAGCAGGAAGGTCCCGGGTTCGATTCCGACTGTGTCCTTCCTGTGTGGAGTTTGCATGTTCTCGCCAAGCCATAGGTTTCCTCCTACCTCCAAAAAACATGCAGATTAGGTGAATCAGAAACTCTAAATTGATCATGACTGTGAATGAGTTGTCTGTCTGTGTATCATCCCTATGATTGGCTGGCGACCTGTCCAGGTGAACCAATGACCTCTGGGATAGGCTCCAGCCCTCTGTGACCCTGAATAGGATAAATGGGTATAGATAATGGATGGTTACTAGTAGTAGTAGTAGTAGTAGTAGTAGCAGTAGCAGTACCACTACCACTACTATGCATTGTACTGCTTCTACTATTACAATTAATTTGATCTTATGTTGTTTTTTTTCCTCAAATTTTTCATTACATTTTGCTTCTGTGACCAACCGTGTTCATGTATTTCACAGGTGGACCCTCCCCAGACAGATATCTACAAGCACTTCATACGAGGAGATGGAACTGGAAGCAAAACAGGCGGGGTGGGTGGAGGGGGAGGTGACAAGACAGACGCCACCTCCCCCTATCAGGCCCAGGTGCAAACTGCCACACCCACCGCTTCTGCCCAGCCCTCTAAAGACCAATCGGAACTGTCGGACCCGCAGCGGAAGAAGGTGGCGAAGTATCGGGCCAAGTTTGACCCGCGTGTCACAGCCAAGTACGACATCAAAGCTCTGATAGGCCGCGGCAGTTTTAGCCGGGTTGTTCGTGTGGAGCACAAGAGCACGCGGCAGCCGTACGCCATCAAGATGATCGAGACTCGCTATCGGGAGGGAAGGGAGGTGTGCGAGTCTGAGCTGTGTGTCCTGCGACGTGTCCGCCACACCAACATAATTCAGCTGATGGAAGTTTTTGAGACGGCGGAGCGTGTCTACATGGTAATGGAGCTAGCCACTGGGGGAGAGCTCTTTGATCGGATCATCGCTCGGGGTTCGTTCACAGAGCGCGATGCCACACGGGTGCTCCAGATGGTGCTGGACGGCGTTAAGTACCTCCACACTTTGGGCATCACTCACAGAGATCTGAAACCGGAGAACCTGCTCTACTACCACCCCGGCGCCGATTCCAAGATCATCATCACAGACTTTGGTTTGGCTAGTAGCAGGAAGAAGGGAGACGAGTGTCTGATGAAGACCACTTGCGGCACTCCAGAGTACATAGCCCCTGAGATTCTGGTGAGGAAGCCCTATACGAACGCAGTGGACATGTGGGCACTTGGGGTGATATCGTATATCCTGCTGAGCGGAACAATGCCCTTTGAGGATGATAACCGCATGAGGCTTTACCGACAGATCCTCAAGGGGAAGTACAGCTTCTCTGGAGAGGTGAGAAGTTAAAATGCTGTCTCACACAAACACACACACTCGCAAGTCCTGACAGACTTTCCATATTGTAAATATGTTCTTAAAGGTTTTGTCAACAGATTTTCTACCCCTCATTTTCAACTCCTCATTTTCTTATCCTCATAGTTCATATCAATTTTATGCACCTTAAAGGACCATACCAGCAAGTTTGCATGTTAAAGTTCAATACCCACATACATGTTAAGTCACTGACATCAAATTTCCATAACATAAAACCATGTTTTATTTTTCCAAAGCCCTTAATCTTTCGAAATCAAATGTTCAGGTGATACACCCACCTTAAAATTCAGTGTTTCGTCTTCTAACAGTTATGCAGTTATGATTGTAGAAGGCATAGTCTTTTTAATCCCTCTGTAAAAAGCTGTCTTCCCCCGGGACTAGATTCCCTGGTTGGTTGGTTCCCATGCTGGAATGGTTATATAAAGTTACTTTGACAAAAAAAACTTAATCGACATAGTGTTGTCGATGTGATGGATTACTTACCTCAAACACATTCCAAGTCTCCACAAGTGGATTTTTATAACGTGGTGGAATGAACTGAAACCAATGGCAGTCTGGAGGGTAGGAAAAACACTTAAAAAATGTACCGCTTCAGTTTTTGGGAAATGGTTGTCAGTAACATAACATGTAAGCGGATTGTAGAAATTGGGCTCAAACAGGCATTGTCGCCGGTATGATCCTTCAGCTCGCCCACGTATTGCTCTCTCTAAGTTCGTATTCCCTTCCTTGAATTGTGTGTGTGTGTGTGTGTGTGTGTGTGTGTGCGNTTCGTATTCCCTTCCTTGAATTGTGTGTGTGTGTGTGTGTGTGTGTGTGTGTGCGTGCACAATAATTTATGCTCTATCTGTGTATCTAGTTGAAAGAATGCTGAGTGGACGGTTTCTTTGTTTCATACTGTGGGGTGTTTATGTTGCTATATAAAGGCCCCCTGGTTACTGTTTGGCCAAAATGCAGCCGCCTCAGTGCAAATAATAGCTGAGTATTTAGTAATAGTTAATGAGGAGCAGTTGATTTACCGTATTGTTCGAGAAATACGTCAAGACTTCAACTTCTCCAGGGCTGACATGTTTAGATAAGGCTAAATCTGACACATTTAATAATTATAACCTTTTCCAGGCATTTTTGTATTTTTAGCTGAGGTCTGCACAGAGTATAACATAGTTTACAGAATACTTGGTATGTCCACCAAGTTTTCTTAGAAATTAGATGATATAATTGGCTTTGCATAGATTTTTTTTGGCGTCCACATTACATAAAAAGAACGTCCATATATACTGCGTTTAGATTTAGTTGGACAAGATTTGACATGAGGGTGATTTTTCTCTGTCATGTAGAACAGGAGCCCGAGAGCCTAAAACTGTTTTTAAATGTATTGTTTTAGGCATTTTTGTTGTTTTATGATAGGATGGTGGAGGGAGAGAGGAAATGTGGGAAGAAAGACAGATGACATGCAACAAAAATCCCCCGACCAGAAATGAACTGGGGACATTTCAGTTACAGTGAGTAACTGCGAGTCGTTTTTACCACTTAAGTTGTTTGTTTAAGGTCTATTGGTGATATTTCAGTTTGGAGAGAGAGGGTAAAAGGATGATGTGATAAGGTTGGAGGTGAGGGTTCAAACATCACAGTCACAGGGACACGTAAGGTCCAAGTTTATGGTTCTGCATGTTTGAGCCCAATATAGACAACCCTCATGCACTTTATGTTTCTATTGGTGTAGAATTATTTTTCCTACCCTCCAGACTCCTATTGTTTTCAGTCTGTTTGATGTAACTTTAATTTACCAGTCCAATACGGAGCCTCACGGAAGAAAATGTATGTCTCCGCCAGGAAACAAGTCCCAGGAGAAGATGGCTTTTACAGAGAAATTAAAAATGAAGTCCCTTCTACATTTGGGCACATTAGCAGGCGAAACACTGAATTTTAAGGTGGATGTGTCCTGAACAGTATGTGGGTATTATTTATTGTGCTTAAACATGCAAAATCACTGGTATGGTCCTTTAAGCAATATGCTAAGCCTCTGTGGCAAGCAAGTCCACAGAACTGCTCTAAACCTAATGTTAAGCAATAGCCTTAAGTGTCTAATTGCTTTAATCAAACAAACAAATTGAAAATGTATGAGAAATATTGAAACTGATCAGTAATTATTGAAGAAGTAGTACATTTTGTTTGTTAATATGTACAGTAAATGATCTGTCAGTCGGTAAGCTTACATGCACTTTAAAACTTTGACTATACTCCGATTAAGGCAATAAATAGCTTTTTTGCTTTCAAACTCCACAATTAAATTGAAATAGTCAAATGTATAAACTTACTTTTACTAACAGACTTAGATTATGTGATTGTAAGTTGTTTAACCATAAACATTAGAATGGAACAAACCCACCTCTGCTTGCATTTTCTCACCTGGCAGACTCTCCCTTACACTCCGATTCAGTTCATGTGCATGGCTTACTCTCATTTTAACCATAAATGCAATATAGACAACATCGGAGTCGAATGTGCGTGTAAATGAACTGATTTGTGTGTTTGTTAGGTATTTAACAGTGGTTTTGAACATGATTCAGGGAGTCAAAACTGAGGACTGAAACTATTAGTTTCATAAATGCGTCATAGAAATAATATGTCAGGATGAACAGCAGAGAGGCCAGTAACCTTTTGAACTCTGAGCAAACCCTGCATGGAATAAATGAGAGGAGGAGACTTGAAAACATTTTCCTTTGGGAAATTTTGTCTTTATAGCTGCGATAAATAAAATTCACCTTTACAGCTACACACCAAAAACTAATCACAGGCTGAAGATTGTTAGTTGGAGAGGAAATGTAAGTCTGAGGGCTGTATACATGTCATGTACATGTGTCATGTACATGTGTCATGTATCTTTAGTGGATGTGGGTGATTTACCTGCTGTGTCCGTGGGTTATAGTCGTCTACTGGGAGTCTGAAAACACAGCTGCTTGCCAAGCAAGACATCAGCTATACTATGTGTGTGTGCGTGTGTGGAGAAAGGCATGCAGCCTTGATATTCCCAGTTCCTGTCTTAGTAGGGGGTAGAGTTTGACTCACGACTAGTCGCTCACCACATTGAGTCTGCGTTTCAGAAAGAGAACAGCCAGCGCAATGATTTATTCTGAGGCCATTTTTATTTTAACATTAGTGTTTTTGGAAATTCCCCTTGTCAAACCTCATGGTGTGTGGTATGATTTTTGCATAACAGAGAAGCTCATACTCGCTGCTCTATTTGCATGACTTCGTCACAAAACACCAAAAGAGAGCAGACTTTGCTGTTGCACCTAATTATCATAGCAGAATAGATCAAACTTCCTGTCATCTGAGCTTAATCTCAACACTCTGCTGCCCTCTTATGTCCATTTTCTGAGCTGAATTTGCAAACAGGATATCCACCATTTATTTCAAGTATTGTCTAATAGAATTTAAGTTGTTATTGAGGTCATTTTCCATTTCCATTTTGTTTTATCTCCAACATAAACATAAAATGTTTCCTTTATGGCCACATAATTAGCAGTTAAAGGACCATACCAGCAGTCGTGCATGTTTGTGCCCAATATATACAATCCACATACTGACAACCATTTCCCAAAATATGCTACTTCAGCGGTAAATTTTAGATATTTTTCCTGTCTTCCAGACTGCCATTGGCTTCAGTTCATTAAATCAACTTTAGAGACTTCAGACATGCTTGAGATCCATAATCCATCACATCAAACATGACGTCTGTTAGGCTTTTTTATTCAAAGTAACTTTATTTAACCGATCCAACATGGAGCTGCACAGAAGACAGTGTATGTCTCTACCAGGAAATATAGTCCTAGGAGAAGAGGCTTTTACCAAGAAATTAAAATGAGCGTCCCTTCTGCAATCATGCAAAAGTGGTATAAAGATGAAACATTAAATTTTTAAGGTGGAGCAGACATTTGAGCTAAACATTTGATTTTGAAAAATTAGGGGATCCGAAAAATAATAGGAAAACTGAAATATATATATACATGTTTTATGTTTTAGAAATTGTAAGTAACGTAACATATATGCGGGTTGTATATGTTGGGCTCAAACACACATGATCACTGGTATGGCCCTTTAACTTATTTCTCTTGTATTTGCTCTCCTCTGCTCTCACTTCAACTTGCAAGTTTAACACTAAAAATTTTACCCCACACAGTTTTTAAAGTATGATCTTTCCTTACTGTCTCCCCTCCAGCCGTGGCCCAGTGTGTCGAACCTGGCCAAGGACTTTGTGGAGCGGATTCTGACGGTGGACCCCAGTGAGCGTCTGACAGCCGGCCAGGCCCTCAAGCACCCCTGGATTGTCAGCATGGCCGCTTCTTCTTCCATGAAGAACCTGCAGCGCTGTATATCGCAGAACCTGTTGAAGCGGGCGTCCTCTCGCTGCCACAGCACTAAGTCGGCGCAGTCCACGCGCTCCAGCCGCTCCACCAAATCCAACAAAGCCCGGCGGGTGAGAGAGAAGGAGCTGCGTGAGCTGAACCGCCGCTATCAGCAGCAGTACAACAACTGAAACCAGCGAAATGTTCAGCGCACAGACTGAACTTCCACAGCGAGTGTCACCACTCAAAGCTGCTGTCAAAATGGCTGTAAGTCCCAACTTGTTCCCATAAAAACCGAACCGTGACCTGACCTGACTGGATGCACAGCTCCCAAAACAGCAGAAATAAAGATTAAACAGGAAGTGTCACCTTTTGTGACCATAGAACTACATGATAAGTGAAATTGATCCTTAATCTATACGGACAGTGTGTGACACCATGAATTGGGTAGTGTGTCATCTGATGAACACAGACACAACAGCAAAGTATTGAACTGCAACGACTCTGAGTGGTTTAATCTCTCCATCCATTCCTTGACCTTTTCTTTAGGCTGAGGAGGCACCTCATACTCCTCTTATCCCCTCATCTTTCTAACCCCATGTCTCTGCATATTTATTTATTATTGTGTTCATGATTATTAGTCTCCATTCAAATGGTCACTGGATAATGACCTTCCACAAGGATCTGTTGAACAGAATTCTGGGTAATGAAGTTTTGAGAAGGAGGGGGAACAAGCCTTCACTCTTTCCTCATTGAAAATTGCTGTGAATTGATTATTGTTCTACAGGAACGCTAAGAAACACTAACAGATCTTTTCTGAACAGATGGACGATGGAAACCAACCGCAACAAAACCACAGAAATGAAAGATAAGATATGAAGAGATGCTTTTATTAGTCAACTCTAAGCTTAACTAATCTTGCCATGATTGTTCTGATAATATCATAGATTTAAAGGTGTCAAAAGATTGTGAAGCTGTTTTTGTCCTGGTTGCTTCTCAACATTTAAAGGACCCTACCAGTGGCACGGTTGAGCCCAATAAATACTACCCGCATGCACGTTATGTTACTGCAAAGCACTTTCCAATACATATAACTGTATTTTAGTTTTTGTGTTATTTTGCCAAATCTCCTAATCTTTCAAATGTTCAGGCGATACGTCCACCTTAAAATTCAGTGTTTCACTTGCTAACACTTACATCTGAATGTTGAAGGCATGGGTTTTAAATTTCTCAGTTAAAGCCGTTTTCTCCTGGGACTACATTCCCTGTCAAAGACATACATTTTCTTCCGTGCTGCTCCGTGTTAGATCAGTTAAAGTAAGTAATTTTGATTAAAAAATAAATAAGAACGACGTTTGGTTTGCTGTGATGGATTAGAATTCTCAAGGACATTTTAAATCTACAAGTTGATTTTTATAGCATACTGGAATGAACTAAAACTGTTGGCTGTCTGGAAGATTAAAATACTAATCTAAAATGTACTACTCCAGTATTATGTTTTGGAAAATGGCAGGCAGTAGTGTAACATGTATGTGAGTTGTATTTATCAGGCTCAAACATTCAAAAATCATCGGTAAGCTCGTTTCATTTTGAAAATGTTGTATCAGACAATAAACCACAGAATCTCCACATCAAATCATTTGTATACTGTAAATTCTCAACTAGTGGCTGGGACCTTTATTGACTTCAAGTGAAGAGAGAAGCAGGCTTTTAAAACAGCTATTTTTAATCCCACTTTTAGAATTACATTTTAGTAAGAAGCCTTCCCATTTTCTGATCTTTTTTTTTTTTTTTTTTTTCCCCCATTTTCTGGTCATGTTAATGCTGCTCTTTGGTTTTAATACAAAATCAACATGTCTTTCATTTCATTTATTAGTTTATGTGCCAGGGACAACGCTCATTGATCCACAGGAAAATGTAAATGAGCCAGAGTTTTAGCCCAGAAGGCTAATTGAATTTATTTCTGCCCTGAACTGTCATGGCTGTCATGATAATTTTTGCAAAAAACCCATTTGCATCGAATTAATTCCACCAGTGACATGCTCATCAGTCTGCTGTGTAGTTTCTGAGCACTCAATATTGTTTTTAGTGGCTGATTACTCTAAAGGTTTTTACTTAAGGTTTCCAGTAGGTGTTTGGGTACTCAGTGCAAACTCAACACTTCCTGCTGCTTTTCTGCTTTCAGCGAGGGTTAAGCACCTTGACATGAATCAGAAACAGCATTACAATCGCTGAATAACTTAATCAGCAGCTAAAACCTACAGTATATTTCTGTTTAACAAAGATGAAACTCGGAGCAGCAGGGTGGTGACTGATGTACCAATGGAATTAATGACACGATAAATTTACCATGACACAGCCATTACAGTGCAGGTACTGGTATTTCAGATTTTTCCCCCTTTTCTTTCCCTGACCATTGTTTTGACTACCGGCTTGTATTTGAGAATTTACTGTAAATTCACCCATGAAGTACCTGCTATGAGCCTTCTTGTTATATAACAATATATAATGTCTAATTACTTTCCATCAGGGTATGTGGTTAGGTTTTTTTTTTTTGGTCTTACATTTTTCCTTCTAATAATGAGAATGGCACACATTACATCAAAGATGTCAAGGATGCTGGAGGTCTGCTATAGCTCATTTGTCAAATTTTTAGCTTGGCAGCTTGTTGAGATCTGTAGAACACGTCCAATGCTCCTTAACCCACCTTACACTCGCTACCAAAATAAAGAAACCACTCAATGAAATAAGCTCTACATGTACTGTATAGAAGTGAAGCAAATGGCCATTAGTAGATATGATTTTAATTGATTAATTTGCAACTTTTTTTAATTGAGATTTTCCTTTTCATGGTATGTCCATTTACATTGGGTTGAATTCCAAGTCCTCACCAACAAGAACCACAGTAAATCAAATCCATTATACAATAGCAAACAAACAATAGTTTGTACCTTTCACATGATTTTTCATTCACATTTTCCCCCTCTTTTGAACATGCCTATCATAAATTGGTACACTTACAGTTTAATATTGGATTCGGTCATCATAGCATTCCTTTGTAATGTTAGAAAATCCGTGTTTGGTGGAAGATTTCTGTGCATCTAAAAGGTGGGCATTGTGTTACGGTTTTCACATTCTGAAATTACAGTAGACGTGGAATTTTGGTGGATGTAATATTGAGGTCTATCGTATGTGGTTGCTGCTTTTAAAGGCTGCAAGTTTCTGAACTTATTAGACTGTACTTGTTAGGTCATCACATCTGTGTTTTGAATCATCCATTACAATTTAATCTCAACATTTATTCATGTTGAGTTGAATTGTGATATTTTATTTTTGTCATTTTTGCCCAAAAGTCTCCAAACTAAAGATTCAAGAAAAGGTCCTGAACAAGTCTTTTTCCCATTTATTAGGTAAAGCACTTCCTGTATATTTTTAAAGTTGGTTTTTGACATTAAATTCAAGAAAGGACTAGAATCATCACAGTTACAATCTTGGTATGGCATAAACACATGCTTCAGTCATATATTATTATTTATGACTATAGTGTTCCGATTAATTGGACCTGTTAGCTGTTCATTTGTGTATTTTGTTCCTCTAGAACATTCCCAGAATGAGTGATTCTTTCTATGAGCAGTTTGCTGTGATCTACCCAGACTTTAAAAGTGCTTTGTTGTTGTAAACTTGTTCTTACATACTGGAAAGTAACTGAGCCACGTTAGCTGACCTCAGATTTTTCTTCTCCTTATTTAAGGACATTCTTCATCTTCTGCAACCCTGATTTCTGTTTTCCCTGACAAGTCAGATTTCTGTATCTTCTAAAAGCCTTGTTGTTCTTTTGTTCCGCTGGTTTTTTCTGGTCTGATGTCTCCTTGATGGGAGTAAATTGCTTCAATACGCACTATTGACACACTTATTTACATCCTTTTTTCAAGATGTCAACTATACATTATTAATTCCTGCAATATTAAATAATGAGAAGGCCTTGGTTCTTGTAGTCTGTTCATAATAGATACCCCTAGAACATAGCATCTTTGTGAAAAATACATATTTAACCTGTTCTGAATTCTCATTTCTAAGAATCACAGTCATAAAGTAGTCATTGGACTTACAGCAGTTAAATTAGTCAGAAACGTTTAGTGCCTGTTGTATACAACAACCAATGATTAACCAAATCGTTTGTGAGCGGTTTTGCAGAATGTAAACATATTTGTGTTTTCATGTTTTTATATATCTATGTGATTTTATATAAATGCTGTTGTCTTAAATGAAGTAGCCAAACTCAACACTGTTACCTGAAAACAGTTTTTTTTGTCTTTTTGTTTGTTATTGTGTCTAAATGAATAACACTTTTGATTCTTCTACCATTAACTTTTTTATTTTTTTAAAACGAACTGTTTAAATCAAATGCAATTGTGCCAATAAAACATTCAAACCTGAATTTCTGTTTCATTATATTTCATTATTTCATTTTCATATTCCATTATATTTCCATTATTGTTCTCTGGAGGAGGTAGTAGACTTGTTAGTTGATGAATACACCAAATATACAGTACAATTACCCTGGATTGGCTTAAGTGGCACATAATGTTGAAATGGACAGGCTCCTGCAAATTTGATTGGCTGCACGTTTACCGACATAAATTCTGGTCAAGCCTAAAGCAAACAGGCCTTATGAATAAAATGGCTTGTTTTCCACAATTGCTCTATCTTCCTTCTTCAAAAAGTTATTATCAATGATTACATTTAGATGTTTTCTTAATTTTAAGTCTGTCAATTGATTTGTGGGGTAAGACATCAAAATTATATAAAGTCAATGTAGACTGATTTTACGGTATTCAAAAGCTATTTATACTCTTGCAAAGTGTTTGTTTCCTCCCAGTTCTCCTCTAGCTATATGGCACTTTATATGTCACTTTCACAATTCACTTTAAGTTCATAGTTATGTAGCCCAAATGTCCTGTGATAAGTATTTCCTTATTAACAGCATGCTACTTTGCCCAAAAGTTATCAAATTTGCATGCCATATGAAGCCACAAAAGTTATTTATTGCAAATAAATCAATTTTAACATTAAAATTTGATACAATTTCTTATCTTTTACACTTTTTTCCTAATCACTGCCATAGTGTGAAGTAAGATTGATGTACTCCTGTTCAAACTGATCAGTGCATTGTACTATTGATACCACTGGGAGGCAGGAAAATAAAACCATTACCTTTCCAGATGTTTTTTCTTTTTTTTTTCTGGTCTCTGTTAAACAGGTTAATGTATCAAGTATAACAAAACCAAAAAGTAATGTCCCCATTATATGAGGATGGTGAGTCGCAGAAGAATAAAATTCAAGCCAATTCCGCAATTTACCTCTGATGCCTCTCTTATTCTTTTGGCTGTATGTAGCGCCCTCTGCTGGGTAAAACGCGCCTCCATCGACAGGCTTGGATTTGGGAGATTTGATTGCCAGGTTTGTCATATTTTACATATTTGCTTTTACTGGCGAGAAGGAATTAATATGGACAATTGATTTTTAGTAAGTGATCAGTATTACGGTCTACGACACAAATATGAGAAAATCGTTGAATTCTCGATACATGAGTCATTTGCAATGGAAAAAAAAAAAATCCAATCGTTGTTGCGTTGAGAAGATAGATTACAGAAACCTGGCAACCCGTCATAACAGACGTCAGTGGTCTGCGGCTGTTGTGAGTTTGCTGCTGCTAGCTTTTGTTCGATGGATCCTTAACTCGCTCTCCTGTAGCCTTCAGCTCACACTTACACGGACGTAAACTATAAAAACGGAGAGTTAAAGAGTGAGAGTTGTCAGCTTGGTAAGTTATAACCAGCAGTCTCCCCAACAGCAGCTGCTATAAGAGACAAGATATTAGCTAGCTAGCTAACGCTCTACATGTGAGAGGCTTCTGGCTGTAAAAATCTATCAGCTCGCCTTGTTTACAGAATGTATATCAGACGGTGCACTGCAGCTTTCACTTTGCTAAATTGCGTTTTATGATAAAATAATCCCCCACTTAAGGATATTTGACGTCGGTTTCCAGTATGTTTGCTAATTCTTGCGATTTAAAAAAATGTATAAAGTCCTTTCTGTGTGACGCTTTGCATCATTTTATTAATATTTGCCTTAGCTAGTTAGCTAGCACATCATGAATCAAGGTTGTTTAAGTGGAAAATAAACAGATGTTTTCTCTTACGTCCTTTCCACGGTGCACGTTTAAAGGTTTATAAACTTGCTCAATACTCGATGTCTGATTAATCTTTGTAAAATGACTCTGGTTCACAAGAGTCAGACGTGTGTGTGCTTGCTGTGTGTCTGATGGGTTTGCTTGGGGGTCGACTGAACGTCAGATTGTACAAAACGACTCAAAATGACAAATCACAAAACGACAAAAAAGTGGGAAATTAGCCGCTAAATTCTCTGTATATCCCGACTTTTAATTTGGTAAGTCTTTAAACACATGCACACGTTTTAATCTACAAACAGCTGTAGTTCATGTCATGTATATTGTCATAACATTTTTTTGTATTGCTTAAATTGCTATAAGAAGGTCTCCTTTATAAGGGTGGGCAGTATGGAGAAAATGTCTTGTAATTTTAGTGTCTAACAAGCAAGTCTGGTTTGCACAAAAAATAACTTTCTATCGATTCCGTTCACTCTTGTTAGAATTAAATGATTTGTGAAAAATATCAAATTGTGATTTATTTCAGACCACACACAACTGAGACTTCTAGAAGTGTGTGATGTTCTAGCGCAATACTTGCACTGACGTACACCTTTAATTCTTACACCTTTAATTCTCTTCATCTTTGAATTTCACCTTTTAAAACCAAAAATGGTTTTTGTATACTACAATTAATAGTGCAGCTCACTTTTGCTGCACTCTTTCAAATAGCCATGCTGATATAAAAACAATTGTTGAGCACTTCAGTGTCCACAAACTGAAAATACTGCTATGAATCTTTCTCTCTCTTAAGCTTTCTTTCAGGATTCAGGTGAGGGTCCTGTTTAGCTGCTAACCTGTTGTGACTCCAGGGTTTGGTGCCATTTTTTGTGGCTTGGTGTTATGTTTAAACAAGTGGTCCCAGGATGTCTTTTACAGCCCAGCCCTAACCAGTAGGACTATTTACAGGCTTAGGTCTAAACCAGTAGTCGTTAGCTGTATTGTTGTCCCACAGACATGGATCCTGCCTCGAGCAGGAACCAGTGATTTGTGCCCCCTCCTGTCAGACTAGGGGCTTTCAATTACAAAGTCTACACCCATATCACTTCTGTAGGCCCATATCTATAGTTTTTATCTACCCTATCATTAAGACTGAACGGGGTAGGCACACGACCACACACACACACACATAATGAAAGCAAAGACAGGGATTTTCTGTGATTTCTGTGATTCATGTGCACCTAAGCAACTCTTTTAGAGTGCATGAAAAGTTACATTTGGAAATTTCATCATCTTTTTTTTTTTTTTTTTTTNTTTTTTTTTTTTTTTTTGTGCATCCCAATGCTTGTAATTTCAGTCTAGCCCAGGGATTTTGACTTGAGCTTTCCTCAGTGTTTTTAGCAACATTCTACTTGGTCAACAAGCACAAAAAGCCACATTTATTTTTAGTAAACCAGGTAAAGACAGCTCACCCTTCTGAACTTCAGGGATTTCCATCTTAAAACAAAATACATCTTAATATGATAAGCGGTAGCCTAATAGAACTTACAGCCATAACTACAAGTAAAAAGAACTACAGTTCACAAAAGTTTAAACATGTGTCATGATTGGATATTAGTTTGATTCTTAGTAAAACTGACTTATGTTTGGGTGTTAATGTCGTCTCCATGTAGCTTATTAACAGAAGAGCTCAGCTTTGATCAGACATCGCCAGATCAAAATTCTACTTTTGTTAATCTTAAGCTGTATTTAGGCAAATTTCTTGTATAGCTGTTTGCATTCAGACAACATTAAACACTGACACTTTTTAGAAGTTTGGCTTATATAATAAAGACATTTTTAGTTGAAAAGTGTGTATATATTTAGAATTAAGTATTGAAAAAGAAAGAAAGTATTGAAAAAGGTTATTGTTTTGAGATTGCATTGGGCCTGAAGTCTATAATATAACTGAAGTACCCAGTCCTACACGGGAATAACGACATGAGAAAGTTGTTTTCAGATTATGTATCTTTGGTCAGAGTAATTGAACGCACATGTGTGCGCACGTGCGCACACATGTGCGTTTAATTTGTTTTCATTCATTAGCAGGGAGTGTTTGACTTTGATGGACATGACAGTAAGAGGTATGACTGCCTTGGTATATCAGCCCACAAGTAGATATGCACACACACTCACACTCAGACACACACACACACACACTGCTGACTGCTCTCCGCATTTTGCACGTGCTCTGTTGAGCCATAACACTTTGCAGTCATCAGCAAACTAATGTGGGCTATGAGAAGCCTCATCAGTGAAATTAACTTTAATTTCCAAAACATTTCATAAATAAATAACCCAACACACACACACACAACACATACATCTGGATTATATAGAAACCAAAAGTACACAATGCATTGTTGGAAAAAGTGCTTAAAATAAAAAAATTTAAAAAAAAAGCCCATCATCCGTGGCCATCTGGTGTGAGGTAGGAGGCACTAACAGACTCTCCAGGAACGGAGGCTGCTCAAGCTGTTATGTAACCTGGCCTAGACACTGTATGTGTGTGTGTGTGTTCGTATTGTTGTCCATCTGTGTATAGCTGTGTATTCTATTACTGGATTGTCTAAGCCTTGGACCAGAGAAGAACAACGCTCCCCCCTCCCTGCCCCAAATTTCCCTTTTGATGCAGCTGAGAGAGATGTTTGAAAGCTCTGTGTGTGTATGTGTGTGTGTGTGTGTGTGTGTGTGTGTGTNAGCTGAGAGAGATGTTTGAAAGCTCTGTGTGTGTATGTGTGTGTGTGTGTGTGTGTGTGTGTGTTTTCTCACTACACTCTTGTAGAAACTGGTGTCTGCTTACCAAAGTAGAGATTTCCCTCATCACCGGCGATTATTTTACAAGCATTTGCAATTAGAAATCAGCTCATGTAAATGTGTTAGCTGTACATTGGACTGCTAGCTGTGTCTGCGGTTGATTACTCTTGTCTGTCTCACGAAGCCCATATCATCCTGCAAGGAAAGATTTAGTTTTATCTGGGTGTACGTGCTCCATCTAGCAAAAGAGTTGTCCCTGGAGGGCAGCACAAGCTCTTTAAGTGGCTAAAGAAGCGAGGAGCGGCTAATCCCACATTCTCCACCACTCAGCACCCAGCATCTCCCTTCCTTCCCTTGGGCACAGTGGGTGAAGCTCACTTTTTTGTGAGCACTGCATGAGGAGGTGGAAATGGAAACGAAGGCTGCGTCATTTTCGTTTTCCTGAAACTGACGGGGGGTTAGGAAATCAACTGATTTGTTATCTCTGCAGAGGTTATGCTTGTAGCGTGATATTATTAACAAATCTCAAAAATGTATGTAATTAATGTCCGAGCCTGCTAAAAATGAGGAGAATTGCTCAGCGTTGATGGAGGTTTCCTCATTAAATTTGTTGCGTTTGAGCTGCAGGTGTGTACGTAAGTAAGGTTTTTCCGCTTTATCTTGCAGGCATAAAATCAGGAAGGACTGCAGTGGAACTTTGTATCAACACCGCCTCATCGCTTCATCCTCACTCTTCCTCTGCTGCTCCTGCTGTGCTGTTTGCCTCCTCATCCTCAACATGGCAACCGTGTTCACACTCTGGCTGCACCACTGACCTCCACACTGGACTATCACCATGGAGAGGAAACGCAGAAAGAAATTAATCTAGCTGCTCAGGCTGTTTGCAGTATGGACTCATTTTTTGAGTTCTGGACCTGAACTGCTCTGTACTGACCCCTGACCCCCGTCCTATTTTTAGATACTTATTTTTCATCTGAAACGCCACGGCCACTTTTTTTTTTTTGAGGGCCTGGCAAAGGTGATGGTTTGTGTCACTTTAGGACTTAGAATGTTTCTGCTTCCCATGTGGGCATCCATGTTGCTGGCCGTCTTCCTGCCTGTGGTGGGGATGGAACCAGCAGGAGGAACCAAACTAAACTCTGATGACACCCCCAACCTGGAGCACCCATCCCCATCCCAAATCCCTGGCTTCAACTGCTCCCAGCTCACCCTCAAGCTGGAATTCTCCTCCAACGTGGTTGAACATGGTGAGAATTTGATTCCACTGGTGGATTTGTTTTTTTTAACGGTGTGCCTTTATCTGGGAAGCTCTTTCTGTTTTTTGTTTTTTGTTTTTTTTTTCTTTTACCAGGTTTTCCATGAGTTGTTGACTTTGTAGAATATTTTGTGTTTTTGAGGTATATTTCACACAGAGTCAGAGAATTTTGATAAATTCTGTAGGACTGTCAGGGAATGAGAAGGGAATTTTCAGAAATTAATTAAAAAAAAATGTCTTTGAAGTCCAGACCATGATAGGAAGCCTGGTGTACTATATGACAAACTTTTATTTTAAAGGAAATGAACATTTTGCTCTGAGGCACAGTAATTTCTGTCTTGATCAGATCAAATGGTCACTCGAATGCATCCATTGATTAATGCAACATTCCTCCATTTGTCTTCTCACTGATGATTTCGTTGAATTCATTTTCTTTAATAGTGCTGTTGGATACACGCTGCTTAAATTCATGCATTTAGAAATATTTTTGTAGTATGCAGTAGCTTAGATACCACAATGGAGGAAGTCAGAGATCACAATTGAACACAACAAATGTTAGAAGCAGTTTAAGTTGATAATGTTGAAAGCAGTACCAGGATCCATTCCCGTTTATTGTGTCAGGCTTATTTGTCTCATTCTTGTCACATCCCTGTTTTGAACCTATAACCTTTCATGGCTGCATCAGTAGAGCCAAATGCAGCACAAATCCAGCATACTGGAGCTATTGGCTTAGCCAGTGAAACACAACCGTTCACTCAGACACACCCCGGTGTCAATAACGTTAAATCATAATGGGAACATTGTAGTTAGTGTGCTGGGCTGAGGATGCAGCACACCCCATCTGCCTACTTTATGTAACTATTCAGGCTCCGTTCACATATCATCCTGACAGGCCAAAATATTGATACAACAATATAACCCTGACTTGGGTTTCTAATTTTGAAAGCAAATAAAAATCTAGCATTTTTACCCATCTACTGTTTCAGGAACTTGTGAGAGAATTGGAAACGAAAGCTACTTTTAAACCCCATTGATAGCAAATTTTTCAGCATAATTGGTTTTGTGGACGGCTTTGTGGGGGCCGCTGTCAGCTCCTGATAAAACATAATTTCTCTCCTCTTAAATTCTCTGTAACATCAGTAGTGCCAGAAATCTTTTAGCTAATACACTTTGTCTTCCTGCTTTCCAAGAAAATACATTTATTCTCTGGCAGTTTAATCATCTCTAAAGCCAATTTATCTTTCCCATGACCATGAGGTCAGAGGTCAGGACAGCTACAGGTCAGTACCCTTGGAGCTGGTAGGGACTTGGTACTGTGTTCAAAAACTCTGCATCATTTGGATGTGTGCCAGCGAGGAAGAGGAAGATGGTAGACAACTTTCTTCAACACCAGACCATGCTGCTGGTCTGGTACATGGCTGCTGACTTATACATGTCCTGTCTGATTTCTCTCTTTCTCTCCAGAGTATATTGTGGCGTTTACGGGGTATTTCTCAGCCAAAGCACGTAGTCTGTACATCAGCAGCGCCCTGAGGAACGCTGGGGAGGGAGCCTTGGAGTGGCACATTGTTCCCCGGGAAAACCCGGCCGCCGACTTCCCCAGTGACTTTGAGCTGGTCCACATCCGCCGAGCATCTCCCAGCAGCCTGCTGACCTTAGAGGATCACCCGTACATCAAGAGGGTGACGCCGCAACGCAAAGTGTTCCGATCACTCAAGTACATTCCCTGTAAGTGTCGCGGCGTTGGTGCGTAGAAAAAGATCACGGTCCTTTAAACACTGACACGGCTGCCCACTAAGAGAAAAACAACTCTTTAAAGAAATGCGAAACTCTGCGACGACACAGAAAGATGTTTGTCTGCTGCAGCAGTTCACAGAATGTGACTTTGTTTGTTTAGTTGGGGAGGGTGCATTTCGCTCTCCTGTGTGTTTGTAGTTTAGAGAGGATTTTATGTCTTAATGTGAGTTGCAGGCCAACGTGGGAGTGTTGATGTTGCAAGGTGTGTGTGTGTGTGTGTGTGTGTGCGCACGCGCGCCTGATGTTGGGGGGGANCACGCCCTGTGCCTGGCAATGGATGAAAGACTTCAGTGTGCCCCCAGCCCACATATACACACATACAGTATCAGTATGAAGTAGTTGTGTAGCGCACAAACTTTTATTTCCTGGTTTCTTGCAAAGGAACATGAAAATGTTTTCCAGCACTGTGCAAAACATTAGCAGCAGATTGTACAAGTGTGTCATATAGGTTGGTACTTTATCTCTGTACATGTGCAAAGCATCGCCGCGCACATTTGTCTGCTCAGCAGATAAATGTGGTCATTGGAAGAAATGGGACCATACTCCTGTATTTCACATCAACTGTGAAGGTATAGAATACCCACAGGTATTACTGTTTACTCAGGTAAAAGAAGGAATGGATGGACAAAAAAGAAAGACAGTAAGTCACTTGAAAGGAGGAGTCAGAACATCATAAGTATAATAAGTTGATTGGAATGGATTTTCTTGTCTGCAGGAGGAGCTAAAGCAGTAATGGGTAAATAAAAAAGGAGGTCTGTTTTAACTAAGTGGAAAATGTGAGTAAAAATGTTGTGTTACAAATCAAATTAAATGGCTAAATGTGTTTTTAGGTGGTTTAATATTTCCTGCACTGATAAGGTTGTGCAGTTTGCACACGTACTGTTAACTGTTGTTATTCTATTTCTTAACTCTTTGGGCAATATTTTGGTTTGAGGAGTCTTGATGTTGCCTGAATATGTTCAAATGTGTGAACAAGTGCTGTTGGCTATTCAGTCACCAATATAAGTGGAGATTTGCTGCTAATTTTGAGGAGAAAAATTGTGTCTATATTGAATTGAAAAGCATAAAAACAAGATAATCTGTAAATTGATGCAAAAATAAAAATTCTTTATACATGGCAACACACTCAGACACAAACTCACAGTCACTGATAGTGTGAAATGTCATGTTTAGAAACCTGTGGTCACCTGAGAGCTTTATGTTGCTTGTTTTCTGTTTGTCATAGCACCTGAACCCACTGCACCCTGTAACTCCACCCGTGGGCCGCAAAAATGGCAGTCGTGGCAGTCATCCCGCCCATTTCGAAGAACCAGCCTATCCCTGGGCTCAGGTTTCTGGCACGCCACCGGTCGCCACTCCAGCCGGCGTCTGCTCCGGGCCATCCCACGCCACGTTGCCCAGATCCTACAGGCAGATGTACTCTGGCAGATGGGACACACTGGTAAGACCGTGACCTCTGGTGTCTGCACTCTAGCTCTGGACCACACTGTGGTGGTGGGAGTGGGGAGGATTTGGACAAGACATTCATTTCAAAATTTAATACAATGAGGTGGAAATAGAGAGCAGATTATTACATTTGATATAGTCAACATGTGATCGTGGTAGTTTTCCCAGGTTTATTTTGCTGTATTGTGTTCCAGTTGTGTATTGTATTGTGTTTTCTGTAACAGCTGATGTCATCCTGAATGCCAACAGCTTCTTCCTGGATTTATTTGCAATATGACTTTTGGTTGAAATGAAACTGATGTAATCTCTTTTGAATGCAGGGTCCGGCGTGAAGGTGGCCGTGTTTGATACAGGTCTGAGTGAGAAGCACCCTCATTTTAAAAACGTGAAAGAAAGAACCAACTGGACCAATGAGAAGACACTGGATGATGGTGCGGGATTGTGATAAATGACATCATTATGTTGTTATTGTCGTTGATATCAATGATTGTTACTAAAACCAATGAGGTATTGGGACTTGTTGTACATAGCTTAGTGGTGGTAGATTGAACTTGAGTTGAGGGATCTGAAACCTCTCATAAACTGTGTGTGTGTGTGTGATAGAGGTAGAAAAAGAGAAAAGGATGATGATACTCATCTTGTTTTTTCAGGACTGGGTCATGGGACATTTGTAGCAGGAGTAATAGCCAGCATGAGGGAGTGTCAGGGCTTCGCTCCTGATTCTGAGCTGCACATCTTCAGAGTCTTCACCAATAACCAGGTATGTCCTAAAATCGTCCTAAAATCTACCACCGCGCTTCAGTGCAGTAGAATTTTACCAGAGAACTGAACAATCTGTTATAAGATTTAATGAAACATATTTATGGTAGATTGCATGGTAATGTAGTCAGACATCAGCAGTTTGCAGTGGGATATCTACAGCTAAAACTGACACTTTTATAGACAAACTTTTCCACAAATTAATATAACAAGAACCCCTTTAAAAACCAGATCCATTCTGTTTAGATGTGTTACTTAGAAAGCAAACATATTTGTCTGCCTTTTATCTCCCAGGTGTCATACACCTCGTGGTTCCTGGATGCTTTCAACTACGCCATTCTGAAAAAGATCGATGTTCTCAACCTCAGCATCGGGGGGCCTGACTTCATGGATCACCCTTTTGTTGATAAGGTAAGCACCCACTTCCCGGTTATAATCCAGATGTGACGGCATTAATGCTGTCACAATGAGTCAGAAGCATCATTGCTGCAGTTACATTTTAACACATCTGGCCAACATTGACTAAACAATAAATCAGGCTGATAAGAACTCTGTGAGCAGACGTGCTGAATGTTTGTCTGAGGACAGAAATAGCTCACCCTCCTCCCTCTCTGTTACACCCTTTTCACAACGAATTAATGATCCGAAAGATATGTGAGTCAACCAGCAGCGCAGGCAGGTTGAACTGGGTCTTCTAGAGCTCTTTTGTACGTTGTGATTCTCTATATGGTGATGAGCAGCACTCATGAATGTGCTGGAGCATCAAGTCATCCATTATACTCAGCCAAGAATATAAACACATCTAATTTTTGCATTTTAATAACATTCAAGAGCTTCTGTACTTTCCTGTGTGACTCACTATTGTATCAGTATCATAAAAACAATATCACTGTAAAATTGGCTTGTCCTCCCACAGGGTTATTGTCATTAAAAGCATAAAAGCATTGCTTAATAACCTGCTGAGAACATTTTCATGTATTCCACCCACCAGCCTGGTTCATTTTGTGCTCGTATCTTTGATTGACAGGTGTGGGAGCTCACTGCTAACAGAGTGATCATGGTGTCTGCTATCGGTAATGATGGACCTCTTTATGGGTAAGCTCTTAGGCTCCAAATTCAAGCTTTCGTTTTCTTGAATATTCTGATAGTTTATTAATAAGGACACTTTAGGGGAACAGTTCAGTCCTCCAGATGTTTTGGAGCACCAAAACCTCAGTTTTCTAAGAGTCAGTGTTTGGTGGTCATGCAAACACTAGTGAAGATTTAAATGACACGGGTTAGTAGATGGCTACATCATTTCTATTTTGGGTTGAAATATTTCTTGGTACTCAAATACAAATCTTAAAGGTCCACAAAGAAAATTTTCAATAAAACAAAGGTCCGTTTATTAAGGTCAATCAAGCCAGGGTCAGATTGGGATCCTTATTTTTACCGGGAGGTGTTTAAGGTGTCAAGCAGGAGTGGTGGGGGTGGGTGTTGCTTATGAAACTAGCTGGGCTTTCAACTCTCAATGAGCCCAACACCTTGTCAACCCATCGTTGTCATGGAGATGACGGGACGCTGAATGTGATTGGACCAAACCAAAGCAGAGTAGACATTCTCACACACAATGAAGCAGTGTCGGACATTCGGTTTCGCTTTCTCCGCTGCGGAGAAAGCGGAGAATTTTGACTTGTTGTGTTGCAGCGATGTCTCACAGATAATACAAATAATACATATGAAAAATATAATTTGCTCAGAGTCTGGAGACAGTTGTGGTTTGGACCGGATCTGGACTGGAATCTGGAGTTTGAGGATGACTGCTTTAAGTAAAGTAAACTTGTAAAGTAAAGTAACTTTTCTCTCTTTCAGCACCCTGAACAACCCAGCAGACCAGATGGACGTTATCGGGGTTGGGGGAATCGACTTTGAGGATAACATCGCAAGGTTTTCTTCTAGAGGCATGACCACCTGGGTATGCCACTCCACTGAAGATCTCTCTTTAGTGCACACACACGCACGCACACACACACACACACACACACACACACACACGTGCACACACACACACACTTCACACTACCAGTCATATCATTTATCAGTTTTGTACTGCAGACATGGACCCTGGGATCTCTCTCTCTCTCTCTCTCTCTCTCTGTCTGCACCCCCCGTCCCCCTCCCACACACACACACACACACACACACACACACCACTTTTCTTGAGGTGTAGACTAAGCAGACATCTAGCTTGGGATCTTATTTAGTCTTCACTCTCTAATCCAATCTGTCTCTCTGCCCCCTCAACCAGTCATCCAGCTCTCACTCAGCCCTCCAACCTGCCCGCATTCATGCATCAAAAACGCTCAGGAATGTGACATTTTAAAAGCCACATCTTCAACTTTTTTCGTAAATGCCTTCATCTCAACGTCCCCCTCTGCCACTCTCTTTTCCATCTTTTTCACTATCTACATTCTACTCAGTTCCTTTCTTTATACAGTCAATCCCAAAGCAAATGCACCCATGTTTTCAGGAGAGTTGGAGTTCTGGAGTAATCACTTTGAGATGCCAGTAATTAAGCTGGAAATGTACATGATTTAGGCGTAATCATATAAATTTGAAATGTCGGTTTTGAATGGGTAAATTTGGGGTATTTTTAGGTTTTAAAGTGCCTGCAGTCTAGGAAAATATAGAAAATTACTAACATTGTCAACATATCAGAGCGTCCCGATTCAAAGCAGTAGTACAAGACACACTTAAAGGAACAAACAGCTCTTGAGGAAAGCTCTGGAAAGTGTTGGTTATATTTTCTGTGTTTCCTGTGTTTTATTAGACTTTTTTTTTATAAAAGACAAATCAAGTTACTTTCAATCAGCAAAAAAAAAAAAAANAAAAAAAAAAAAAAATCGCATTGAAATTTGTTCCACTGCTGATCCTGACTGAGTTCAACCAGTCATCCAACATTTATTTAAATGTTTTTCATTCACTCCGTCAGTCTCATTTTCTGCTTTTTTTTTTCTTCATCCTGTCTGTCTCTTTGTCGAGTACTATCTGAATCTCAACTGCCATCTATTTCCTCTCTCTCTCTTTCCAGGAGCTGCCAGGTGGCTACGGCAGGGTGAAGCCTGACATTGTCACCTACGGTTCTGGCGTTCGGGGCTCAGGGATGAAGGAGGGATGTCGCTCCCTGTCTGGCACCAGTGTGGCTTCTCCTGTGGTAGCAGGCGCTGTCACACTCCTGGCCAGGTCAATGTCATAAACTAATGTGGATTCAAAGTGTGGAATTCTCCTAAGCTGTCCTGTGCCGGCTAGAAGGTGCTGTACAACTGACCCGCCGGGATTTTGGCATTAGAGGAGACAAACTGTGCTACAATAATGAGAAGCGTCGATGCAGTGTGATGTTATGTCATAATCTCACATGAAGGAACTGCATTCTTACTAAAGGAAGGAGGTTGGAGGAGGTGTTTCACTGAAGGATTCTTAATCTGTCAGTATGGATATTGGAGCAAATCCGTAATTGAGCTGATGTGTGGCATAACACATAGCTCATATTTCTGGGTTAAACATCATACCACCTTTGTTGACTGGAGAAACTCTCCTTTCCCCCTAGGGAGTCTCTCTCTCTCACACACACACACACGCACACAGATATCATCAACTCATCAGTCTTCTTTCCTCTAGCACTGTTTTGAAATGAATGCTGTGGAACTGGACACCCACAGAAACCAGACTGTCCTCTTTTCTCTTCTAGCACTGTTCTGAACCGGGAGTTGGTAAATCCAGCCTCTATGAAACAGGCACTGATCGCCTCAGCTCGCAGGCTGCCTGGGGTCAACATGTTTGAACAGGGCCATGGTAAACTAGACCTGATCAGAGCCTACCAGATCCTCAATAGCTACAGACCTCAGGCCAGGTAAGGTCTTAAATATCTCCACACACACAGACGAGAGATACATGTGCACGCATGCTCATATAAAGACAAAAACGTGATGTGGCAGTGATCATAAATATCTTGCACATGTACCTGTTAACAGGCGAAACTTTGAATGTTAAGGTGGATGTGTCACCTGAACATTTGATTTTGAAAGATTAGGAGATTTGACAAAATAATAGGAAAACTAAAATATGGTTTTACATTTTGGAAAATGGTGCTCAGTAATGTACGTAGCACCATGTACATTACTGCCTGCGGGTAGTATTTATTGGACTTAAACATGCAAAATCACTGGTATTGTCCTTTAAGTTTCCTTCCAAATGAGATTTTGATCACTATATTGCCCAGTTTGATCAGTTGAATTGATTTTTAATATATGAAAGTTTAGCTTATTATGTATGATTTTCAGTCTGTTTTTCTGATAATCGTTTTCTGTTTATCTTGTTTCACTTGACTGGGAAGTACTGTATGTAATGTAATGTAATAAAAGTCAGAGAAGTCATAATTCAGCCACATGCAGAAACACACACACAGTTGTAAACACAATCACAAGGCTCTCGTCTCCTCCCAGTCTTTCTCCCAGCTACATTGACCTGACGGAGTGTCCATACATGTGGCCTTACTGCTCCCAGCCCATCTACTATGGAGGAATGCCCACCATTGTCAATGTGACCATTCTCAATGGCATGGGTGTCACCGGCAGAATTGTTGACAAGGTGCGCACTTAAGTTAAAGCAGATATAGAGAAATTACTTGTATTTTCGTTTAATTATACTGTATGTGGTGCAGTAAACGGCATATTTCTATTATATTGAAACTTATTTTCTCAGATGATGTCAGGATAAGTCAAAGGACTTGTTTTTTACTGGCCTGGTTTTCCATCATCATGGTAAACCTGATGCTGCCCTTATAAAGTCTTATAAAGTTGCCCTCTCCTGTTCAGCCCATCTGGCAGCCCTACCTCCCCCAGAACGGCGACCACATCGATGTGGCTTTCTCCTTTTCACCAGTGCTGTGGCCGTGGGCCGGCTACTTGGCCGTCTCCATCTCCGTGGCCAAGAAAGCGGCGTCGTGGGAAGGCATCGCTCAGGGTCACGTGATGGTCACCGTGGCATCACCTGCAGAGAATGATGTGAGTTGACGTATCCGCACCTGATCTCTGTGTGGCATCAAGAACAGTTTATGATAGTAGTTGTTTCATCAATATTGCATTTCCTGGCATATCAACCATGTGTAATTAATTACTCTTCTTCGATCACACCCCATCCACATTTCCAACTTTCCACATCCCACGTTAGTCTGAGGTGAGTGGGGAACTGACCTCCACAGTCAAGCTACCCATCAAGGTGAAAATTGTACCGACTCCTCCACGCAGTAAGAGGGTGCTGTGGGACCAGTACCACAACCTGCGCTACCCACCTGGCTACTTCCCCCGAGACAACCTGCGCATGAAAAACGACCCACTAGACTGGTGGGTGCTACAGATTTGTTTTTGCAAATAGCTACATACAGAATCAGACTAATATGGAGAAAATTTGACATCTTGTCTCCCTTATTTCAGTTTAATTTAACAAAACTTCTTTGTGTGTGTGTGTGTGTGTTTTTTTTTTTTTTTNTTTTTTTTTTTTTTTTGTTTTTTTTTTAAATCCTCTGGACACATATCAGCACATTTGAATCTGTTGTGTTTATCCGTGTGTTTCCAGGAACGGCGATCACATCCACACTAACTTCAGGGACATGTACCAGCACCTGAGGAGTATGGGATACTTTGTAGAGGTGCTGGGAGCTCCCATTACCTGCTTTGATGCCAGCCAGTATGGTGAGACACACAAGGACACACTCAAACACACACAGAGTTAACACACACACACACACACACAGTTACCATATAATCAAGTCATTTATTTAGCTCAATATCACATATAATGTTTCAAAGGGCTTTCCACGCCCAACCCAGACATCAATGGTTCCTGACTCAGCCCAAGCTCTCTAAGAATATGAGAAGAGAATCCCTAAATAATGTTATTACAGTAATAGTCATTTGCATTTTGTCCATTTTGCTTCTCTGTTGCTGATGTAGCATTTGTCTTAAGCCAGTTCATGAAGCTTTTACATTTGCTGTCTAAACACTTAACGTCTGATAGCCAGAATCTAGGCTGCTGTTAGCTCGATCAGTGGTAGCAGTTGTAGCTGAACAACAGCAAAAGGAGCACCACCTAGAGGAAATGAAGCCTCATCTGCAGAAAATCCATTAGGATGCATACGCAAGGATGCTGAACACACTGATTGACAAATGATCTCTTTTAAATTAAGGGTAGAAACACCACAGTATAACCACACAAAATTAATAATGAACATCAGAAAAGATTGCCACTTCTAAAACACTTAACACAGATGCGCTCGTGATTTTTTTGTCGAGGCCATGAATGGCGCCTTTAGAATGCTGATAGCTCAGAGCTTCACAAAAGACAAAAAACTAATGCGCTAATTGCGCTTGTGTTCCCGCAGGCACATTGTTAATGGTGGACAGCGAGGAGGAGTATTTCCCTGAGGAGATTACCAAGCTAAGGAGAGATATTGACAATGGCCTGTCACTCATCATCTTCAGCGACTGGTACAACACCTCCGTTATGAGGAAGGTCAAGTTCTATGATGAAAACACAAGGTATTTGTCCCTGATTGACATTAACAAAGCTGCAGTCATAAGCAAAGTAAAACCCACTGCGAGATTAGTGGTTATTGGGTGTTGACAGCAAATCCCCACCACCTTTAAATAAACAGCATCCTATCTGTAAAGGCTTGATAACTGGCCCTGCTTTTAAAAATTCATCATGCGCAAACACGAGAGTTACAGCTGTGCAATACCACTATAATTTTTTTAATTATTGCTAAATTGCTAAAAATTTGTCATATCATGATATTGACCACATTGTGGCGTGATGACGTGTTGATGAACTGTCGCATCATGCACAACAGGAAGAAACAAAACAAGCAAGCCCAGAAGTAGCTCGTTAGCACTGGACGAGTTAAAAAAAAAAAAAAAAAAAAAANCCTCTGCGATTTTCAGAAAAAAAAAAAATCTTTTTATCAATTAAATAATGCAGATTGGTTTTTGAGTCATTATGTAAGAAAGATAAACTGTATTGTGAACAGCTTGGTCTTGCTCTTCTGTGTCACAGTTTCTGACTCCTTCTCTACGCTGTTACACTATTTATGTCTCCTCCATCTGCACTGGATGTAATATATCACAACCTTTCACATTCAGAACTCCTCATGCAGGGACAACCATTATTCATGACTCCTTAATGTTCCACTCGCACAATATCCATACAGTAGAGTCAAATATAGACCTTTATAGCTTCATAACATTATGCTGAGTAATTGGCTCATCCGTAATAATCATTTGTTCTTCGCAGCTACATTTGCCTTTTCTGGAGAAATTATTCCAGATAGAACTGATTTAGTGATGCTGCTTTTTTTTTTTAACTTTATGAAAACACTTATATTGTTGTGAAAATTTCTCATTTTAGGTAGGTTTCATTTTTTTTTATCCTTGTGAAACTTGTAACTGGGCTGTGTTGAAGCATGGCTTTACTGCTGTTTTTTTTAGTAAAATTAATGGATGCTTTGTTTAAATGTTGTCCATTAATTTTTCTAGGCAACCCTCTTCTCATGGTGGATGAGCAGAGGATTGACAGTAATGGTTCATGGGCACCTGTCTTTCTGTTTTCCTGTTTTTGTCAAGTGTATTGCTGTGACTAAGTTTTCTTAATGAAACTTGCAGGCAATGGTGGATGCCAGACACAGGGGGCGCTAATGTACCGGCGCTGAATGACCTGATTTCAGTGTGGGGAATGGCTTTCAGTGATGGGCTGTATGAGGGAGACTTCACCTTAGCTGATCACGACAGTAAGAAAGACACAAACACACAAATAAACCAAGTACAGCATCTGATGGCATGTTTATTCATATCATGTTTTATATAGCCTGTTTTAGTTGGTTATTTTAGAAACTTAAAAATAGTTATCTCTCTCACTCTTTCTCTCTCGCTTTCTCTTGCTCACTCTCTCTCTCACTCAGTGTACTATGCCTCAGGATGCAGCATTGCACGTTTCCCAGAAGATGGAATAGTAATTGCCAAGACTCTAAAGGACCAAGGTACCAGCTCTCTACATGTATTTAACTGCAGAATCTGGGCTGAGAGCCATGCAGGCTCACAGGGAAAAAAAAAAAAAAAAAAAAGATGCTTTTTTAAAATCATGTGATCATCACCACAGCCTGTGTGTTTGTGTGTGTTTTTAAAACAGGCCTGGAGGTTTTAAAGCAGGAGACAGCAGTGCTGGAAGGCATTCCCATTCTTGGATTGTACCAGACACCTTCTGATGGGGGAGGTCGTATTGCTCTTTATGGAGATTCTAACTGTATAGACGACAGCCACAGGCAGAAAGGTAGCTGCTCTCCTTTACTGTGTGCAGGTGTCCTGTCTATTTATGAACATTTTACACAGGATGAACCAATTCATAATTTGTCATTTCTGTGTTGGATTTTTTTCTTCTTCCAGACTGTTTTTGGCTGCTAGATGCTCTTCTTCAATATACTTCCTACAGTATGACCCCTCCCAGCCTCAGCCACTCCCACAGCAGGGTGGCGCCTCCTACAGGAACTGAGCGTCTACTGCCACAAAGGCTGGAAGGTGAGCAAGAGGCAGTGCTTTTTTTTAACTCTCTGTTTTCCTGTAACCTACTATTTTATCCCAGCTACCTTCACTGGTATCAGGTTATAGATATGACAAACTAAAACATATTCATTTACAGGCCTGGAGGAGCATCTGCTTTGGATAATATGTTAATGAGAAACGATAGCCTGTTATTTTGATGTATTCCTCTCTTTTCTTCATGTATCTTCCTTCCTCACCTTCATTATTCCTTCCCTCTTTCCTAATTTCCTTCAAGGGAACCACCTTTACCGCTACTCAAAGGTTCTAGAGGCTCATCTGGGAGACCCTAAGCCCCGCCCTCTCCCAGCATGCCCTCACCTGTCCTGGGCAAAGCCACAGCCAGTAAATGAGACAGCACCCAGGTACATCTGATAATACTCTAGTGCTGTTAGTCTGTAATCTGCAAGATTCTGTATTTGCGGTCATTTGCAATTCACTTCCCAGAGTTCACTTATCAGTCATGTTGAACTGCTGACATTTATTCCCTCAGACTTCCTGTTGATGAGGTTTGAGTTTCTGTATGTGCTGCTCTTTGCTCTGTAGGTTCAGCCACGTTAACCTCACACTTTCCTTTCATGCCGTTAGTAACCTTTGGAAGCACCAAAAGCTTCTCTCTGTGGATCTGGACAAAGTGGCTCTACCCAATGTGAGGCCATACCGTCCCCAGGTCAGACCTCTGTCGCCTGGAGAGAGTGGAGCCTGGGACATTCCTGGAGGTAAGACAACCTGTAGAGACAAAAATTATACATCAGGAATCTGACTTGGGATTTATGTGGAAATTTTTATATTCCCTAAACTGAGAGTAACAAATTAATGATGAGTGACTGATGCTCAGATTGTGTAAATTGTTTTGAAATCCTTCTTTTAAAAAAAAAAAAA
>VXCM01001716.1:100784-119715 GCA_014773175.1 Lucifuga dentata
CCCCCCCCCCCCCTCAGGGATAATGCCTGGTCGCTACAATCAAGAAGTGGGCCAGACCATCCCCGTGTTCGCCTTCCTGGGAGCAATGGTTGTCTTGTCCTTTTTTGTGGTCCAGCTCACTAAGGCCAAGAGTAAACCCAAGCGCAGGAAGCCTCGCGTCAAAAGGCCCACCTACTTTCAGCAACAGCAACAACAGCAGCAGGTAACTGGGAGAAATCCAACCGTTTGACTGGGACTGGAATGTGGAACTGCTGCCGATGCCAGTGGCGAGCCTAGATTGGCTGCAGAATAGCAGCATAGGAAGTGTGGAATGAACTGGAGTCTGAACTGTTGAAGGGAACTTCAAGCTGGACCGAGGGGGAATCGACACCTAAAACTCAAACCTAGCGAACATAAACTTACAGCAGGCCCTCAGATGTCTGTGGGTTGCCAAAACGGTTTCTGTGCCTCTGGTCTGTCTAAGGCTGTCAGTGGGTGTTTGTGTGTGTGTTTGTGGACTAATGAACAGTATTAGACAGTGTAACACACATGATATAAAACACATGGCCCCCCAAAAAAATGCTTGTTCCAGACAGCCATGCTGTTGTGTTCCTTCTCTTCTTTTTAAGAGCTTCTTTCATTCCTTTAAACCAAATGGTTTCTTTATGAATTAAATGTTTGACTTTTGTATTTATTTAATGTGTTCATACCTAACACAAGATATACCATAAACTCTCAGACAAACAGAAAAAATATATCAACCCTTTGACACTAAAGCATTTGGCATACATGCTGACAGAAAAATGCATGCAGACATTTACAACATGAGGTCAAATGGTTGACCTGGACTTTTTCATAGACTTTCATCCCATATCAGCTTCCTCTGGTTTCTACATCCTGCCCTATTGTTTAAAATTTCCTGTCTTTTTATTGCTTTTATATTTTATATAATGAATGAACTCTGGCCAGGCATAATGTTGCATTCTTTATCTTGATCTCATGGTCAAAAAAAGTAGCATTGACAGACTTGTTCAAATATATCTCATGAATTAAAAAGCATCATCAAAGTAATCTGCTTGGTTATTTTTTTCTTGGTTGTTTGAAATTGAAAATTTCAAACGACCAATTTTGCAATTTTGCAGTCATTTTTAAATGCATTTAACATACTGATTGCGCATGAGCCCATTTATTAACATGTTAATTAAAAGTGAAAGGCTTGATTATTTAATAGTTTCAACAGTACATGATGTGACTCAGAGGAGAAGCTAAGCCAACTGGCACTAGTGTAAAATGTAGGCTAGTTTATCCACCTGTTAGCAAAAACAAAACAAAACAAAAAAAAAAACAGCTCTACAGGTGTGGCTAAAAGAATTTGCACCGTTTTACCTTTTTTTAAAATTTTAAATTCAATTTTATTTTCAATTTTCTTTTAACTAGGTTGTAACTTAGGAAAGTATTCTTTATTTCACATTAACAGTTATTAAACACTGATGAAGTGTTTTGCATAGAGGTGTCACGAGAATGAAAAAATAAGCAAATGATAAATAACTGATAGTATAATGTATAGTATAATGCCCTTAAGTGTTGATTTTTTTCTTGGAATTTCCTGCAAAATTGCTTGTATTGGCATCACAAAGATCTGAAATAGTCTAATATTAATCTGAAACTTGCTAAAAAATGTTTACCTACAATCATCACAAGCACTTTAGACTAAAAACTTCACAGAAAAATGGAAGTTAAATGTTTCCATTTAACACCAGCTAATTCGTTTTATTCCACAGGTTACCTTTATGCATTCAGTCTGATTCCTTAATAAGGAAAAAAAAAATTGCATTCCAGTCTAAGGAGTAACTGTGAAGTGGATTCAGTGATGCAGGCTGATTGCATCAGAGGTGGTGTGCTGGGGTCTGAGCTTTGGCTCTTTATCCGAGCCTAATAGGCCAGATCAGCCTGTGAATCTGTCACCTGTCCTCTGGGATGATGGCCCCATTGGAGAGCTAATCTCCCTCTGAACCTTGGGAAACTGGGAAATGACCCTGGAGCCAGCTAGCTGTGCTAACAAGATTTGGGAAAGCCGGTTCTGTGCGGGGGTCACATGCCCTCTTTCCCTCCACGGTTCCCAGATGCCAGGACTTCTGCCTGCCTGCTCACATCCTGAACAGACAGTTGAAAGAGACACTGTGGCGGCTCTGAACCAAACCCCCACCCCACCCTTCAGATTTACCACCTCTTCCCTTACGTCCACCANTGGCGGCTCTGAACCAAACCCCCACCCCACCCTTCAGATTTACCACCTCTTCCCTTACGTCCACCACCCTGTACCTCTCCCCGTCCTCCTCCTCCACTTTATCCGCTGAGGTCTGTGTCAGCATGAAAAGCAGCCTAATGCATCCACTCTACCTTCCCTCCTGTCTCACCCGCTCACTGTCTCACCTGTTGTCTGCACTCGTTTCATCAGTCTCAACCTCTTCCATATCTCTCTTTGTGTCTAAGAAAAGCTTGAACAAATTTATATTTTTGTGTCCTCCTTTAATCATCACTCTTTGTTCCTGTTAACTACTCAAGGCAGCAGCACCCAGCTACATCTTCATATTTACAGCTTATCCATTATTCCCATGCTGTCCTCCTTTCTCTATTTCAAACAGACATTTGTAAGGTGTTAGATAATTTTGTTTTTCCTCTCTTAAATTGAGAGAGAAATCTCAATAATAATAAACAATAACAATAAACAGACAGGTTGCATCGGGTCATTCATGCCAACAAAGCTTCAAATCACTTACTGCCTCCATCCTGTCACCAAGGGACTTTTCTGAAAGATATTGATTTGTGTGGTATTTTCATTTTCATCCATGAAATGAAAAGTCAGAAAATCAATTTCACAATTAAATGATGTGACAAGCTGCAGTCTCAGTGAACTCTTTTTTTTTTTTTCCCCTCCAGGTTTTGTGTTAAAAAAGGCTATTTAGCACCACCATGCATGAAATTCACAAGTTAATAATTACATCTGGGACATTCAAAACACCGAGAAGGGCACTCATTAGACTGCAAACCTCTGCTGAAGCTGAACAAGCCTAGACTAAATTTGCTTTGTTCTAATGAAAAACGTTTTTATAGATCCCACATTTCATTGGACAAATTCTTCCTCTATTTTGACCCATAAAAAATCATGGAAACTCCACACAAAAAGGACCAGGCCCTCAAACTCCACCCATAAAGTTTTCCTCAAAATCGGTTCAGACTTGTCCTAATCCTCCGAACAAACCAGCCAATCAACCAACAGACACCAGCGAAAACATGACCTTGGCTGAAGTGAAAATGTTGTGCAAGCAGCAGATTCCATTTTTGTCATCTCTCATTTACTCCCTTTAAATGAAAAGCAGAAAAGACATCTCAGATTCTGAGTGAAAGGCATCTGTGTTTTAGTCATTATTTCAGATTCCTTAAAAACTGCTCCCACAAGGTCTCTTCAAACCTCATTTCTTTCCTTAATCCATGATATTCATAAAGTTTTAACCCTTTGTGGATTTTCGTCACAACCTGAAACATAATGAGATTGGTTTCACTCACCCAGAAAAGCATCAAAAGGTCACACTGGTCCCTCGCTGGATTCAAAAATACTGTCTTGTGCTCCTGTTCAACCAACCTGTTCTAGTCCAAGTGTGAGACTCTCACACCCCCACCCACCTCAATTCCATTCTAAATCCCTCTGACTAGACTACATGTGAGAGCCTAGACACAAGACAGTCAAGACATTCTGGGTCCCTACGTGCCCCATATTTCATCTATAACTCTCCTCACCCATACCCCTTTCCAACTCATCCTCATCCTTCAGTTCTACTCAATTGTTCTCTCATTCTGCCCACATTCTGCTTCCTGCATCATGTGACACCAAGAGAGGATGCCTGATGACATTTTAGCCATGTGTGCTCATCACACCTCAGCATTTCCTTTACTCTCTCTCATTCTCTCCATTGAATCCTGAAGGAGCTTCAGGATTTGTAGGGAGCCAAATCCAATGTTTTTGCTACTGAGGAGAATTTTGCACAAAACTTAAATGGTTTTACTTGTTGTTAATTTGATAGAAAATATAGTTAAAAAAAAAAGTCACTGCAGTAGTTCACACCTTACAAACAGGAAATGCATAATGATTTTATGATCATGATTAGCTTGTAAACCTGAGACACTGTACAGTAATGCTGCTTTAAGGTACTGTCTGATATGTTCCAATTATGGTCAAAGTTGATGAGGGAGCAGCAAGGTTGCAAATGCTATTTGGAAAGCATGAATTTATCAAATACAAATGTTCCATTTAGTGTTTAAAGATTTGGAAACCTAGTCAACGTCTGATGAAAACACTTAAATTTAAGCTGGAAACTAACTTATTTCATTTGTCAGCTCGTTTTCTCTTATTCTCCATGCAATATGTCATAGGTGATATTCTTTCATATTTGTGCTGAATATAATAATGGGTTCCTCAGTTTCCGGGCAGCCCCTGAACGTAGCCGCGCCCTCCACCGGGTCTGGCCCTCCCTCTGCCCTCCTCCTCCCGGCTCACCTTGCTCGGAGAGCGGCCAGTCCCCCAGGACTCTGCCGGGAAGTTGGGAGGTGACCGGCAGCGGGCGTGGGTGTGTGCATGAGTGCGCGTCCCCGGGTGAAGCATGGAGGAGCTGGCCAGAGAGAGCATCAGTCTGCTGGCGTCGGCCACAGCTAAGCCCCCGCTGGACTCTGCCGGGCCGCGGCTCGGCTCCATGGGGGCTATTTTCATCATGCTGAAATCCGCACTGGGCGCCGGACTCCTCAACTTCCCCTGGGCCTTCGAGAGAGCCGGGGGCATCCGCAGCGCAGTCACCGTGGAGCTGGTGGGGATCTATTTTGATCAAGATAAGATGACTGTATCTTTATTCATTTTTAGTAGTTATAGGAAGTTAGTTGTGGAAGAGATGCAGCTTATCTGAACTCCAGTGGGATCAATTAAGGAGATTGTGATCTGTTCCACCTGACAGCAGAGGCCAGATCACGTGACCTCAGCACCTTTAGCTCCACTTTCTGCTTATCATTCTGAGTTTCTTCTGCACACCACTGCAGACCACACATGCTTTATAAATTATTTTTAATACCCTAAATAAAGTAAAGTTAAAATTGTGAAGTGTTTCCAGATTCACTGAAATGACAGTATTTCACAGTGTGGGTGAACCAGAGTTTTTGTCTGAGTGGAAAAGCTCAGACACATTAGCAAGGTAACTGGTGAGTGAATAAAATCGTGGAAAAAAAAAAAAAAGACAAATAGCCATCATAAGTTTCCAAAGCTCAACTTCATGTATTCAGATGCATGTTCAGTAAAGAAACACAAAAGTGCTGAATTAGAAATAATGTGAAACTGAAAAATGTAGAAATTTTGAGAAGCTGAAAGTGGTCTGGTTTGGGATTTATACTGTTCAAATTACTAAAATGACTGACTGTTTTTGTCTTGATTATTTTGATTATTATTTTTTTTTGTATTAGTCAGTTATGTAATTTATGAAATTATGTTTAACAGAAAAGCAGGAAACACATTTGGGAAGTAGGAAGCAGCAAATGTTTGGGAGTAATCAATCATTAAACCTATTATTTTATCTTTGTCATTGTACTAATGCATGAATTTGTTCAAGCATTAGGGCTGTCCTTGGCTATAGAAATTCCTTGTTAAATAATAGCCATCGGATTTTTTTTTCAGCTCATGAATTTGTTGATTTAACTAAACTCAAATTGTAGGATCTCTTAAAATAAAGTTGAAAGCATATTTGTGAACATAGCCTAACTGCCACAGATGCCAGAGATATAATTTTCTAGTATTTGCCTGTATCTCAGAAACTTATATCCGTAAAACTACCTCATCAATTAAACATTTCTCAATCAAGATGCCATATATATATATATATATATTTTTTTTTTTTTATATAACCCAACATAACAATTCATCATCTGAGTTAGTATGGAGAGAGAAATAATTTTGTACTCTCCTGTTGTCTGTCAGTGCTTGCTGTATCTGTCTCCTCTCTGACTTTTCTGTCTTTTTGGATAAATATAAGAGTGAGCTTTAATAGCAGCAGGCAGGCAGAGAGGCTTCAGGTTTTTTTGTTTTTTTTTTGTTTGTTTGTTTTTAATTCCTGCATGTAATATTGTATTGGCCACTTCATGTGTCAGGTTCTCTGCTGCTCCTTGGTTAATATCTGTCGTCTTACAGAATTACACAAGGTACATTGCCTGTATCCCCTGTTGCACCAGATTATTAGTTATTCAGGAAAGTACATAAGTAAATGCATCTGAACCAATTTTAATGTTGCTCTAGTCCACCTAGTCTTTAGACATTTTTGTCTGTCTGCATGTATGCTGCTTAATTTTTTTTTTTCATGGACATGTTCCAGAATTGGATGTGAAATGAAAGCATCAAGTGCTCAAGGTCAATTAACTGATTAGTTTATGCATAGAAAATGATCCGTGACAGTTTGATTAACCTTTATAAATCTTTTGTCTATTAAAATTTGCTTGTTTGTACAGTTCATCTCCTAAAATGTGAAGATTTGTTGCTTCTCTCTTTCCTGTCACAGTAAATTGAATGTTTTATGTCTTTGGACTGTTGGTCAGAAAAATTTAATTTTAAAGATAAAACCTGGGGAGCTGGGATGATGGGCAAATCTAAACATCTTTGACTAAACAATTAATAGATTTAATGAAAAAAAACCCCACAGTTCATAAATTAATCAGAAATTAAAATAATTGTAACTTGCATAATTGAAGAAAACAGGTTTTACACACACACACACATAGAGAGAGAGAGAGAGTCCTGCTCATTTTGGTTGGTATGAAGTATGGATATAATGCTGTTTTAAGCTGCCAGTACTTACAGATCAGCACTTGTAGGTTTTAAACTGAATCAGTTTCGAGTTGAAAATCAGTGCTGCATCATCTAAAACTGGCTCACTAGACTTGTGTAATGTAATTGCTGCTAAATGAGGGCAAAAAACTTGGTCTAAACTTTTTTATTCTCTTTTCTTTGCTGCCCAATTAAGCAACTTTCTGCTATTAAACTGCAATGATCCTAAATACCTGTCTGAACAGTTGACAGGGCAGCAACTTCACAGCTTAATTGGATCATGAACTTTTGTGGGATTTGTTTTTTGTTTTTTGTTTTTTTTTGGTCTAAGCTTGCTCTTTTTCTCTCTACGCTTCTCAGATCTGCACCCCCCCCCCCNCCCCCCGTCTTTTACCTCTTTCACATAACATGTCTGTATTGTACTGACTAATTCCAGACTTTGACCTTATACCTGAACTTTAGTGATCAATAACATTGACAGATGACTTTTAGCCCTAGTGCCTGTACTCTTTCTTCTCATTTGTCACTTTTTACTTTCAAGGGTTCTGATACTATTAGGCAAAGATAACTGTTTTTCCATGTTTCTCATTAGATTTCAGTAACTCGTTGCTCCTTATCAACATCCTAATCAAGAAAACCTAGAAGACACTGAAATGAGTCCTAGAAAGACATTTTATTCGACTATGAATGTCATTTATCACACATAAAAGGTAGAGGTTTGAAGACTTTGAGAAGAATATTCAGGTCAGTCAGTGATACAGGTAGCTGTCTATATTTCCATGATATTTAGCTTGAATGGCAGCTGTAACAAACAAGACATCTATTCAAATTAGCTTTTGCAGTTTTCCCAGGAGAATGTCAGGCCACGTTTCCATAGTTATAATATGTGAAAAAGTCTACAAAGAATTCAACTGTTATTTATTTATTTTTATTTATTTTACTGATTTTGAAGTTTCTGTCCAATTTTTTTTCTTCATTTTCTGTAACTGGGAGCTGGAAGACAGGGAGCTGTCCTCGCTGCTAAATGACCTTATTTTCTGTAAACTATGGTGAAAAGTGTCTTCTCAGAGCAAGAAATGCCAGAAATTCTAGGTCATGGAGGAAATAAAATCCGTTTGGAAATGAGCAAAAGCAAATGTTTCCTTTAAAAAAAATAAGTATGTTTTTTTGATGAAAAACCAAAACAATGAATTAAGCCACAAGTCCTAAACTGTGAGTTACAAGTCCTAAACAAGTCACAATGTGCTCTATACCAAATTAGATACCAGAATCAGTGATGTGGACTTGAGTCGCATGAATTAACTTGACTTAGACTTGAAGTTTGCTGACGAATTTGGTGAGTTTAGGCTAAATTTGACAACTTAAAAAAAGCATTGCAGTTCGAGTTTGAAACCAATGACTTGCCATTTCCCTCAGACTTATCAGTCTTAACTTGAGACTTGATTTGTGACTTGTCTGCCTTGATTTGTAACTTGAGTGCCAAGACTTGCAAAACAGTGATTTGGTCCCTCCTTTGCAGTTATCGTTACAGAATGAACAATTAACTTTTCATTGAGGTATTAGATTGCAGATGAATTTTGATCTTGACTAGGACTCCTTTAGGCAAATCAGTGTTACTTGTAAAGTCTTATTTGAATAAACCGAGGTAGAGCTTTTAAAAACAAGTTGCATAAAGAAAGAAGGCAAAATCAGATCTTGCTTTAATTTCTGTCCTCTGTAAGTCTAATCTGTGTTCCTCTGGGTCACTCCATCCACTTCAGGTCTCCTTGGTGTTTCTGATCAGTGGGCTGATCATCCTGGGCTATTCCTCTTCTATCAGCGGCCAGTGCACCTACCAGGCAGTGGTGAAGCAGTTGTGTGGCCCATCCATTGGTCAGCTGTGTGAGATCTGCTTTGTCTTCAACCTCTTTATGATCTCTGTGGCATTTCTGGTCATAGTGGATGACCAGCTAGAGAAGTGTGAGTTGGAGTGTTGGTTGAGTGTATTTGTTGAGATCTAGCAATGTGCTTGACCCCCATAAAGCGACATAAAATATTAATGACATCTTTGAGTTTCATCACACAAAAGGAAATTTTGATAAAGAAAAACTGAATAAAGGAATCATTTATAAGGAGTTATTTATAGTTTCTTGTTTGCTCGTCTGTGTGTTCTTGATGGTCTTTTTCTGGCCTTTTTTTTTTTTTTTTTTTTTTTTTTGTCTTCAGTGTGTGGGTCTCTGTATGAGCTGCTGACTGGCTTGCCGGAGTCGGAGATGCCCTATCACTGGTACACACACCAGCACTTTGCCCTGTTGCTGCTGTGTGTCCTCCTCATCCTGCCTCTGTCCATCCCCAAAGAGATCAGCATTCAGAAATACATCAGGTCCGCTCTCTCATGTCACACTCACATCATGCATTTGATTTTTGATCTACTGATTTACTTCAGGCGTCACAAAACAATAAAATAAAATTTTGAAAATCCCAAGATAAACACATCATTTGAAAAATAATGGCTTGTTTTTGCTCAGTGTGCACAGCAGTGCTGCAGCAAGGGAGAGCAGAGATCAGTGTAGCTTTTTTTTTTTTACATTGACGCATTGAAAAGTTTTCAAAAATGGACCCTTAAAAGAAAATAAAAACATGGAAATTTGTATATATCCCCTTAAATCCAAGTTACCCAATTTTTGAACTTTTTGTCTCTCTTGCAGTGTTCTAGGAACTCTGGCTGCAACCTACCTGACTGTAGCCATCATCATCAAATACCACACCAGGAACATGCTTCTGGTTCACATCTCTCCTCTCTACAGCAGTGGGTATGGGTGTGTACGAACAAATTATGGGAGTCAGAGTTTGAAACACTATATGGTCCAATAACCATCATTGCTGGTGAACTCAAAATTGGTTTTTGGGGAGCAAAATGAAAACACATTGTTATTGTATTTATTGTTCTAAACTGAAAAACCCATTTGCCTCAGCTCATCTGCACTGACACTTTGCAGCTTGAGTGAGCTCTGACTACATTAAAGATGCAAGAATCAGGTGCAAATTAAGAAAGTTTTATTAAACACATGGTAATTCTCTGTAAAAATGCATTTATGCTCCAAATTGAAATTTCTCTTCCAGATAATCTTTTCTGCTTAATAAATATACTTTATCACCACAGCATGTCTATTTTATGAGGTTGCTTTGAGGAAATAAAAACTGTCATGACTCTTAACCATGAATCTACTTTGAATTAGGTCACCAGGACAAACAAAATTAAACCATTCTGCTCTTGAGATCATGCTGCTTTTGAGCTTAAACCACTGTGTAACCATTAAGATGCTCTGTCTGACATACTGACTTCCTCTGTAGCTCTATAGTGAAAATTTAAAGTGAAATTTTGTAAATGTCATGTGCCCTAATAATCGGGGTGCACATAATGCTTTCAGTCTGGTACTAAAATTAATGCCAGGAGATTTATGATTGTAAGTAGTTTTTTTTTTTTGNTTTTTTTTTTTTTTTTTGCGGTGGGAACCTACATGAATGAGCCTAGATGTTGAGCCTAAACACTTAAAAACACTTTGTGCAGATGTGCTGATCACTCTTATCAGTCGTGATATGCTGAATCTAATTGGCTGGCAGAAGTCTTCATATTTTCAGGCAAAGCTAATATTCAGACAAGCTAATTCCATTCAGACAAGCTAATATTGTCAAATTTTTCAACCTTGACAAAAGAAATTTCTTGATCATGCATAATTCTCTGTTTCATTTTTTGCTGCCTTGTGTGCCGTGTGTGCAAATGTGCTTGTGTGTGAGTACAGTGTGTACACTCCCAAACTCGCAGTGGCTCTTTAATGTGGTCACAATTATTCCTTGATGGTTAAAAATATGGAGTGAGGACATGCTTTTTGTGCACTGCTGCAGGTAGATATGGGACGTGGTTCTCTACCCAGGTATCTCTCCTTTCTGTCCAGAGAATGTCTTCAGGTTCTTACATGTAAATTCTCATAGTAAATTTAATTAAGTTCATTATCGAACCATTATCAAACCTGAGAGAGCCATATGGGGGGGGNAGAGAGAGAGAGAGACAAAGATGTGGTGAGAAAGATGCTACTCTTTCACTTGGTCTCTCACTCTCTCAACTGTTGCTGCGAGCTACAACATTAAACGTTCACAGGAGAGCAGACTTGCACATTTTCCTTTAGGGCATGCATGCATACCACTTATGTAGCCCATTTCCCTGCCTTTTTCCCTTTTCCTGACATTTGTGAACTGGAAATGAAATGAGTCCCCTGTCTCTTCATGTCTCTAAGTAGGATCGGCTCCTGGGCTTCCATGTTCAGCGTCATCCCGACCATCTGCTTTGGTTTCCAAGTGAGTGAAACATGTTCATCTAAGACTATCTGAGACTTTAACGTGTGTTTTCAGCAGGATGCTGTGTGAAGGCTGGAGGCCATTAAGTGAGCAGCTGTGTCTGTGCGCTTCTATTTGCCTGTGCAGTTATGGGTGGAAGGTTAAGCTAAGAGAAAGCACGTGACTACATTAAAAAGTGATTATCCAACATGTTACATATTGCATGAAGTCTGCAACAGTATTTAACCTTAAGTTTTATTTCCATATCACTGGTCTAGTTGGTCCACTGTTTCAGCATATACAGTGCTGTGAAAAAGTATTTGCCCCCTTACAGATTTCTTCTGTTTTTGCTTTTTTGTCACACTTACATGTTTCAGATCATCAAACAAATTTTAATATCAGACAAAGATAACCTGAGTAAATACAAAATGCAGTTTTTAAATGATGATTTCATTTATTAAGGGAAAAAAGCTATCCAAACCAACCTGGCCCTATGTGAAAAAGTAATTGCCCCCTAAACCTAATAACTGGTTGTGCCACCCTTGGCGGCAACAACTGCAATCAAGCGTTTGCGATAACTGGCAATGAGTCTTTCACATCGCTGTGGAGTAATTTTGGCCCACTCTTCTTTGCAGAATTGTTTTAATTCAGCCACATTGGAGGGTTTGCGAGCATGAACGGCCTGTTTAAGGTCATGCCACAGCATCTCAATCGGATTTAAGTCCGGACTTTGACTAGGCCACTCCAAAACCTTCATTTTGTTTTTTTTGAGCCATTCAGAGGTGGACTTGCTGGTGTGCTTCGGATCATTGTCCTGCTGCATAACCCAAGTGCGCTTGAGCTTAAGGTCACGAACTGATGGCCGGACATTCTCCTTCAGGATTTTCTGGTAGAGAGCAGAATTCATGGTTCCATCAATTACGGCAAGTCGTCCAGGTCCTGAAGCAGCAAAGCAGCCCCAGACCATCACACTACCACCACCATGTTTGACTGTCGGTATGATGTTCTTTTTCTGAAATGCTGTGTTAGTTTTACGCCAGATGTAACGGGACGCACACCTTCCAAAAAGTTCCACTTTTGTCTCGTCAGTCCACAGAATATTTTCCCAAAAGTCTTGGGGATCATCAAGATGTTTTTTGGCAAATGTGAGACGGGCCTTTGTGTTCTTCTTGGTCAGCAGTGGTTTTCGCCTTGGAACTCTCCCATGGATGCCATTTTTGCCCAGTCTCTTTCTTATTGTTGAATCATGAACACTGACCTTAACTGAGGCAAGTGAGGCCTGCAGTGCTTTAGATGTTGTTCTGGGTTCTTTTGTGACCTCCTGGATGAGTCGTCGATGCGCTCTTGGAGTAATTTTGGTAGGCCGGCCACTCCTGGGAAGGTTCACCACTGTTCCATGTTTTCTCCATTTGTGGATAATGGCTCTCACTGTGGTTCGCTGGAGTCCCAAAGCCTTAGAAATGGCTTTGTAACCCTTTCCAGACTGATAGATGTCAATGACTTCGTTTCTCATCTGTTCTTGAATTTCTTCAGATCGGGGCATGACGTGTTGCTTTTTGAGATCTTTTAGCCTACTTCATGTTGTCAGACAGGTTCTATTTAAGTGATTTCTTGATTCTACAGGTCTGGCAGTAATCAGGCCTGGGCGTGGCTAGTGAAATTGAACTCAGCTTTCCAAAAAATGTGGTTAATCACAGTTAATTCATCATTTAACAAGGGGGGGCAATTACTTTTTCACATAGGGCCAGGTTGGTTTGGATAGCTTTTTTCCCTTAATAAATGAAATCATCATTTAAAAACTGCATTTTGTATTTACTCAGGTTATCTTTGTCTGATATTAAAATTTGTTTGATGATCTGAAACATGTAAGTGTGACAAAAAAGCAAAACCAGAAGAAATCTGTAAGGGGGCAAATACTTTTTCACAGCACTGTATGTTGCAAACAATAGTAGCAAAACAGTGCCAGGTGGGTTTTGTGTGTGTTCTCTGAGCACAAGTGAGTTGAAAGGTTCAGCTAGTTGGCACAGTCTGGGGCCTCTCAGGTCCACAGAAGCCTGATTTTTTTCATATTTAATAGCAGGGGAGAATACAAGAAAAAAATCTATCTGCCAATCTAAAGCAGGACAGAATGCAGCTTACCAAGTTGCCAAGGTAACACCTGAAAGATTCTGGTGAAATCTAATAAAAGGAGGCGAAAGTGCAACAGGATTGATGCTTGTCCACTTAAACACACACATGTGCATGAGCGCACACAAACACACATACACATACATTCTCACTCCCTCAGGGTGAGTGATTGCAGTTCAAGGGGTTGAAAAGAGAACTGATGAGATCCTGAGAGGAGTAAAGGGGAGGGGCAGAAGGGGAAACAAGATTGAAAACCTGGTGGACAGGAGTGGGGACAAAGGAGTCTGTATCCTGAACCCCCATGATGGTTTACTGTGCTTCATTGTGCCACTCTGAGCCCAAAGCCTCCTTTTTCTTTTCTGTCTCATCTCAGTTGCCCATGCCCCAAAGAACAGACAGTAAAACAGGAATGGGGAGCGGTCTGGGAAGCAGAAATTAGCAACAGATTAAGCAATAAAGAAAATAAGTGGTTGTACTCTTACTCTGAACTCTGAACAAACAAGGAAAATCTCAGTGGCTGGAAAGGCATTCTTATTTTATCTCTCCGTGAAGTTTTGTTTTGTCTCATCCTGTTGTTTTTTTTTTTTTTTTTTTNTTTTTTTTTTTTTTTTTTTGGTGGAGGAAAGTTTCATTCAAACTAAACATTCAGACTAGAACTTGAATCGGAAAGAGGATCGAGTCCATCAAGTAAGCACCTGTAGTGATTATTTGGTATGAAAAACGATCTCTGTCTTCTGCCTAGATTGCACCTTTGCAAACCACCCATCTTGTACACTCAATATATTTGTTTATTTCAGTGTCATGAGGCATCCATTGCCATATACACCAGCATGGAGAACCAGCGACTCTCTCACTGGGTCTTCGTCTCTGTGGCCTCCATGATCTTCTGCCTCATTATATACTCCCTCACAGGTCAAAATAATATTTACTTTTCTCTGGGTTGAAGTCCAATCCTACACAGCTACAATCCTACACCATTTTCATGGTCTAGCCAATTGAAATGCATGTCAATTAAATTCATATTAGGATCAGGCCGTTGATCATATGTATTGTTTAGAGTCCACTTGTGGATTATATAGAGAGCTTGATTAGTGATTGTATATTACAATTTACAAATTATTTGTATAATTATTTGTGACTCTACAAGAGGTTTTAACAATTTGTTGATCAATGAGTCAATCTGACTGTTGATTAAGAAAATTGCTTAAAATTTGCTTGGCTAATTATAATAGATGCTTCATTAAGGACAATAAGCACAATCATAATTGTAAATACTGTGATCCTGAACTGTTCATTTTCATTTTAGGTATATTTAATTAAAATTTAATTTAAACAGCCTAAGAAAAAAAGTGTGTTCTGTGTCTCACTGATGTTGCTCAAACACACAACATTGCTGATATCTGTTACATTGTTTTGGCTGGATTTTTCACTCTCTCTCTCTGTCATTATTAATATATAAGATCACCTCTCTCTCTCTGTTGCAGGGGTTTATGGGTACCTGACATTTGGCAAGGAAGTGAAAGCAGATATTTTGATGTCATACACTGGTGACGATATTCTAATACTGATAGCCAGGCTGCTGTTTGGAGTCTCCATCATCACCATCTACCCTATTATTCTGCTGCTGGGCAGGTCAGTAATACTTGACATTTAAATGGTAATTTTTTTTAGTTGGTTGGTCATGTAATTTTTTATGACATTTGAAGCAGGTTCAGTTGACCTCTGGCTTTCATTGTAAAGCTGAATTCTCTAATGCCAAACTGAGACTACAGGATATCAGAAATCCCAAAATCGCTTAAATTACACAAATCTTTTTAGTAATCTTATGTCTCGACGATGTTGCACACTGCACAACTTAGGGCAAACAAGGTGCACAAATTACAAGATCTCTGACCTCGGAGAAGATGACCAACATCTAAAATCAATACTCATGAAACCTCACGCGAGAAGTGAAGACACGCAAACAGCTCACAAGAAGTTTAAACAGGAAAGAAGTTACTGATTTTGCTCGTATGGATCCAAACATGGAGACTTCAAATAGCATATGCTTTTTGTGCGTGCAGAAAAAAAAAGAAAAAGAGAGAGGAAACAACGATATTTTGTCACTTCCGCCTTGCTACTCTCTCATTGGCTATTGCTTGTTGCTTTTCTAGTGACTTGTTGTGGAGCCTCTTAAACTCGCACAGCATCTCAGTAGCAATAATTTCAAACATGCTTAAAAATTTTGTGGTGCATAGGATGGATCCAAATCTGAGTCAGGACACATCTCTGAAGTTTTTTGATTTAAGTGTGACGGGAACAAGCAGCACTTTGAGTCTTATTTGGAGTTTTTGCCTGAACTGGAATATCTGAGCTAAAATTGTGTAGTCTGATGTTGGTATGGCTGGGTTACAGTGACACATACACCACAGGCCAGAAGTTTGAGGCCACCCCCAGATTTAAAAAAAAATCATCAATACATTGTTTGTTTTATAATTTTTTGCACAGGTAATGACAAAAATACATAAAATAAATGTAACTAGTTTTCAAGAAGAATTTGTCAACATAAAAGCACTTTGAAGTCATTTCAGGCTCAGATTTTGGTTTCGTCAAAGTAAAACCCCTCTGCCAAGTCATAACTCAAAACCTTTACTCTCTTTTGAATGGATGTAATTTTGGCATAATTTTGATGAATGTTTTGGATCATTGTCCTGTTGAAGAATGAAATTTTGACCAATAATTCGTAAACAGGATGGAATCACGTGTCTTTGAAGGATGGAATGGTAATTCTCTTTCTTCATAATTCCTTTAACTTGGACCAAGTCTCCAGATCTCTCTACCCAAAACACCTCCACAGCATTACTGAATCGTGGTTGCAGAGCAATAGCATAACCAGACTGTGTAGCAAGTTAATCCCAAAATGATGTAGGAGAAGGCAGATAGCAGCTGTTGAATAGAATGTTAAAACACAAACAAAGGAGTTGGAACACAACTGGAGTTCCACTGCACTAATACAGACTGGGCATTCCTTCATTACAAATCATTTCTTAAGCTATAGTGGCTGCATAATGTGCTCTTGTTGACAAATTCTTCTTGAAAACTAATTACTTACATTTATTTTATATATTTTTGTCATTTCCTGTGCAATAAATTGTAAAGCTAAAAGACAATCATCCAGCCAAGTATTGTATTGTATTGTAAACAGTGTATTATTATTATTATTATTATTATTATTTTTTTTTTTTTTTTTTTTTTTTTTTTTTTTTTTTTTTTTTTTTTTTTTTTTTTTTTTTTTTTNTAAAGACTGTCCTTGTAGAGAATACTTAAAAATGATCAAACACCTCCATTTCTGCACACCAGATCAGTGATCCAGGACCCCCTGCTGAGCTGGCAGCGGCGGTGTAGCGGTGTGGTGACGATGAAGTTAGAAAGCCGCAGCCGCTACATGCTAACTGTCCTGTGGATAACGGCGACGTTCCTTATTGCTGTGTTTGTGCCCGACATCAGTAAAGTCATCAGCGTCATTGGAGGAATCAGTGCCTTTTTCATCTTCATCTTTCCAGGTAAAGGGAACATACACAGAATATTCTCAGTGTTGATGCATATTAGATATTTTCTCACATTTGCTGCACATTCCTAGAACAGTGTTTGTTTTTCAACAGGGCTTTGTTTGATATTTGCCATGCAGTCTGAGCCTGTGTCCTGCAAGACGAGGTGAGGTTGCTTTCCTTCTGAAGAAAACTTTAATTTAAATGTAAATTAAATGTAAATGAGTGAAAAGCTGAAGAAACTCTCCAGAGTAAAAGAAATTATTGTTCTTTTCAGTGTCTGATTTTTGTCAGAGTTTGAGTGCCTCTGCTTAGAGAAACCTTGAAGATGTGAATTAAATGAAGTCTGTCTCCCTGAAACTAACAATCTCAACAACTGCTGGCCAGATTTCCATGAAATTTGGGTTGGGTATTCATAGTCCCCAACAGTGTGAACCATAATGATTATGGTTATCACCTCAACTTCTCTAATACCACCTTCAGTCTGAAATTTAAATTTGTATTAAAAAAAAAAAGAAGAANAACTTCTCTAATACCACCTTCAGTCTGAAATTTAAATTTGTATTAAAAAAAAAAAGAAGAAAATTCTTGGGCAGATTTGTATGAAAGCTAATGACACCATGCCGTTTCCTCTAGTGCCACCCTAAGCACTAACTTCTCCATTCTTAAGCCCATAACTCTGCAAACAGAGCTGTGCTGTAAGGCGACATTGATGTGGTGGTCATAGGCAGAGCTGCAGGTCACATGATGCTCTCTGACTAATAAAAACTTTTTGCTTTGCATATCAGTTACAGAAGAGAATGGCAAGGTCACTTGTATTTATCAAAAGAAATTGCAATTGATGATCAATTTTTTTTTTTTTTTTTTTTTTTTACTTTGGATTATCAAACTTTTACACCATCTTAGTGTTGCTTTTATCTCTGCCATTTGTGTCTTCTTTGCAGAGTCGTCCTCACAGGTTGGGGTGTGGTGACTCTGATCTGCGGAGCCTTCATCTTTGGCCAGAGCACCACCATTGCAGTCATGCAGCTCCTTGGAAAAATCTGACTCATTGTCTATTCTGACTGACCCACATATTGCGCTTTGTTGGAAATATTGGCGACCAAAAGTTAACCTGTACTCTCTCTTTCCCCGTCACTACTGCCTGGTGAATTATGGCTACCATGCGGGCTCTTTCACAAAGGACACATGCCCCAGAACAATCATGGAATGGACTAAGCATGGTAAACTCCCTGCCCTCCTTGTGTGTCACATTGTGACACTTTCACTTGTGGTTGTTTGAAGTTGCACCCTGATATTGAGCTTTGTCTTGCTTTCTGCCTCTGCAGCTCTGGTTGAGATCCTCAGGTATTTCTGCAGTTTGATGTATCATGGTTGCGCTTGTGTTGTCATATACATGAAGCCTCGTGAAATAAATCCATAGGGTCTTTGATGGAGACCTTTACGCATATTAGACAGGTTAAGATAAAATTTACATATGTGGGTAGGGTAAAGGGCTTTACAGTTGTATTAACCAGGGTGCCATAAATGCGTTTGTCACTATTTAGTTCATCAGCTACTTTTCATGACATTCTGTGGTTGTAGCCAGTTTATTACATTGTCAGTATTAAATTGTCATTGTAACTTTTTAAAAGCAGTCATACAAATATAGAGCAACTCCAGTAAATCAAACTGAACAGGTAACCACTGGAAAATGTGATGGATCCCTGAATGTTTACAGAACGTATATGTATCCGCTGTAGAGCCAAACAAGACAGAGATGGCTGCTTGAGGATGCCAGAGTGGAAATGCTATTTGATGTTTCTGTAGTTGTGGACGTGAGTGTAAATATACTCACGATATATCTGTTTTGTATGTTTAAAAAAAATGCTTCTGTGCTGCCTTCTTAGATCTGGAAAGTAGTTGTGTGAGCAATACATACTCTTCTTGAGAAGGTAATTGAATAAAATAATTTTTATGACAGCTTTGCTTTCATGTGTATCTGTTAAAAATATACCAGCAGATACAGCCTCGTGGCCCATCCTTGGTGCCTTTGGGGTGCCCGGGATGCCGTGGACTGGTGTGATGCTGGACATCTCTATGGGGCTCTAGGGATGTCCCTGGGGGGCGGCTTGCTGATGGGGTTGGGTGG
>VXCM01001717.1:0-42394 GCA_014773175.1 Lucifuga dentata
TACTGGAGCAGTACATTTTAGAATTGTTTTTCCTACCTTCCAGACTGCCATTGGTTTCAGTTCATTGCAGTAGGCTTTTAAATCAATTGTAGAGACTTGAAATGTGCTTGAGATGGCAATCCATCACAGCGAACCAAACACTGTTCTTATTTTTTGTCGAAGTTATTTAATTTAACCAGTCCAATACAGACACAGAGCTGCACAAAAGAAAATGTATGTTTCTGCCAGGGAATATAGACACAGGAGAAGATGACTTTTATCAAGAAATTATAAATGACTGTGTGCTTTCTACATTCAGAGCAGGTGAAATATTGAATTTTAAGGTGGGTGTATCTCTTGAACATTTGATTTTGAAAGAATTGGGGGATTTGGCAAAATAATGGAAGACTTTTTGAAATGTTTTGGAAAATGGCTGTCAGTAATGTAACATGTATGCAGGTGGTATTTATTGGGTTTGAACATGCAAAATCACCAGCATAGTCCTTTAAAGCAGCATCTAATTCAATACAGTGAAATGGAATTGTACACATTCACACAAATACACACAAATGTACAGTGTTATACATTTTTCCTCTCAGGAGACTCATTACCTTTAAAAAAATCATATAAACATACTTCCATAGGAATATGCGATATACATATATTCAGATGTTTGCCAAAATAAAACTGTGCTTTATAGCACAGCACTAGATTCAGCTTGATTTGTACATACATAAATATGCACATACACACATATTACATTCATATGTGGGCTACAGCTATAGGCTCCACACCCACACACAGTTATTTCATACTCTTAACAATGAGTTGGTCTTGAAAAGTCAGGATTCCCACACAGTGAAAGAATAATCTGCAGTTTCACTATATCTCAAACTTTGCTCTTATATATACACATTCAGTAAATTCTAGAATGGTGTAAGCATACAGTATGCTGGAATACTGAGGGACAACAGTTCATATAAACCCTGTGTGAAAATTTTGGATAAACAGACACTCATTTTTGAACCAACAAAACTCCAGTATATAACAAATCTCTGACAAAATGCCATAAAAAAAAACCATCCAGGATTTCCATGTCAATTCCACATTTTATGCATTGAGGTGAAAGCTTGGGTATTAGATGATAGATCATAGAATAAGTTCAATGTGTACAATAATGGAATGGATATAGTGGAATATATATAATGTAATGTCCCATTCCATTATTCTATTAGATAGATAGATAGATAGATAGATAGATAGATAGATAGATAGATAGATAGATAGATAGATAGATGGATATGCCATGTGACAAAGGTGGCATCTAACTTTATTTAATGCACCGCCCAGCGAGTACGCTTAGTGACACAAATCAAACATCCAAACAGTGGACTTGTGGTCAGGTGATGCCATATCAGGTGAACGTGTCTGTAGCGAAGGAAGCGTGTTTATTAAAATTCTGAAGCCTTGAAAATGTAGAAGTCGCGCTCAAAAGAGAAAATAAAGGAAATACATTTTTGAGGAAGAAGTTTTAAAACCCAAGAAAATGGATTATTGTTTGTTTCGCGTCGTCACCAGCAAAGAGGAGCAGCTAGCATCGGCTAAAGGTAAGTTTAGCTAATTACCGTTAATTTTACTTATAGTGTCTGTATGTCGCTGTTGTGTTTATATTGCTTGTATCTGCATCTCTGCTTTAATAATGCTCATTTCTGCTGTTGATTTTATTATAATTATTTAATGTATGTACTAAAGTGACAACCGCCGTGAATACTATGTGGATTTATTTAAGTTTGTGAGTTTTGTGCTGCTGTCTGATAAAAACTAATGAGGAACTCTTGTTTTGATTTTAGGTAGTTTGTGGTTTGTATAAGTTACAAATATCTGTGTACAGAAAATGAATCATTCGGCTTAACGTTTGCAATGAGTTACTGATGGAGGAGAAAATGATATTTGCCTTTTTTTTGTGATGAATTTCTGGCTGTTTAACAAAAATGCTATGGCGAGAAACTTGCTGTTTTATGCTGAGCGACTAAAAAATGTTGAACCACTGTGTTTGCACGTAAAACCAAACCGTATGTAGAACTTTATTGTTGACTTTATTGAAGGATAAATTTGTTTTTTTATATTGTTAAAATACATAAAGGAAATGTACGTACAAAATCTAAACTACCTCAGACCTGAAAAAGGTTATCAAAGTTGAAAGTTAATACTGTAAAGTAAAGTTAAATTAATTAACTGAATGTTAACAAGAAGAAGCAAGAAATGGAAACCTTAAAACATCAATTTACAGAAAAGCATTTTTCCTGCCCATATTACACCACGCCCACTTTACGCCCACACCCACATTATGCCCAGTTTACGCCCATATTACGCCTACAGACACATCAGACCACGTGTGGAGGAGATACACACCCACACCACTAGCACTCAAGAGACACGCCCCCTTCAGAAGAGACAGCCCATAATGGGACAGAAAAGACCATAGGAGAGGAGAGACACGCCCACAGATGAATAATTCTGACTTTTATGTAATAATAGTTATTTACAGTTATGCTTTTTTTGTTTATTGATGGAAACAAAAATATTTTTAAGAGTGTGCTCTTTTTATATCTCTATAAAAACACATCTACTACATCATCATCACATTAGCTCATTTGTAGTATTTAGATTATATCCACAGTTGTGTAGTCTCAAATCAATAAGAATTACATGGCAGCAAATGAGAGATTTCCACACTGTTTAAACAGTGTCAGTCTCTCATTTGCTGGATAGTATTTAAATTTTAAAATGTTGTTATATTATAATGTGAGATAACATCTCTAATATGTTTATATATATGGTATTTATATTATTTCTATTTTATATATATATATATGTATATCTACTGCGTGTGTGTGTGTGTGTATATATAAAAAACACTTACCAACAAATATACACATTCCTCCTTGTTTCATAACACCTAATTTACTTAGCATATCTGGTACTTAAATAGAAACTTGAGTGTTAAGAATATGGAATAATCAAAGAATAAAAGCTGTTCTTGCACTTTCATTTGTGTTTCTGGTGTGTGTGTGTGTGTGTGTGTGTGTGTGTGTTTGTCAGTCAGACTAGCAGGATCATGCATCTCCACACTCAGTCCCAACACCACAGAAGCTAACTTCTGTGCTTGTTTCATGTGAGTCTTACCATCCTCCTCTGCCATCTTCTCTGAATAAGGAGAAAGACAGACATATTTTGGGGATGATGATGATGGCTGATGAAAATGATCATGATGAGCCACAGATGTTTACGTCTATGGGACAGGCACAGACAAACACTGAAAGCTGCCTCTCTTCTTACCCTTCTTGTCTGAAAAAGAGAGAGAAAAAAAAAATCTGTTAGAAAATTAAGCAGTATTTATTAGATGCTTATAATAATTGAAAATATTTGTATTTGAGTTGTTTTCTATTTAACTATACAATAACTGTATGCATAATGCCATAGGGTAAATTGGATTTCTGGAGCAGTTTGTGGTCTTAGATTAGATGTCATGAAGCCACTTACCAGCAGGGGCTGCTGCAGCCTCATCACCCTTGGCTTCTGCAATTAAACAATTATGTAAATTAATTTTTACATCTTTATTGTTTCATGTCATACACTGCCAGCAGCACAACAAACATGGTAAACAGTTTAAAGAAACATGTTGTGATCTTAATCCTCCTGAGACATTAATAAATAATTTCTATACATAAATGAGGAAACTTGGTCTTCACTCTATAAGGTTGTAGATCATGTTTTGTGTTTTTAAAATATGCTATATATTTTTATTATATATTTTGCTGTACCAATTATACAGACATGCTTTTGTTGAACACAGTCTGTATTTGTACGCTGCACAGACATACAAATAAGGTCAAAATACCTTAAAAAATATACAACTTATACACAAAATATACACATTTAAACAGCCAGTTTTATTCCAACAACATAATATGCATTCAAAAGTACCCGCACAGTCTGGAATCTACATTCAGGGAACCTTTCTGTTCAGGGAACAGGTTCAGGGAACCTTTCTGTATGCCCCTCTTCTTCATTTCTGTATGGTTTTCCTCTGGCAAAAGAGAGAATATTGAATTTTGAATACTGAACTTGATTCAAATGAGGCATGGTTTACAGAAATAGTGAAGCCAATAAATCTAGGTTTTTCAGAGATCTTAAGGAATAATTGGGCTTAACATTTTCAGAAAGGGACAACCTCAAGATAAAAATGCTTTTGATAGATTTTGTACATTAAAATTTTAGTTGCCCAGATCGCAGCTGAAGGGTTTCTAATGAGATGGCAGATTAGGAACGAGTTTCTGTCTGCCAGACAAACCAAAGCACACAGCTGTGCAGCAATAGCTCAGCTTTGGCTGCATTCACATCCCAACTATCTATTTCAGTAATTTTACATGTATGTGCTGTCAGTGTCTGTTTAAATGTTAACATAAAAGGTTTACTTTGGTCTTTCTTTGCCAGGATGTTAGAGTCAGAAACCATATTCAAGGTGCCAGCTATAGAAATGACTGAGGACATCTTCTAGACAGCTATCATCTCCCTGAATCCACCAATGACAAACCACAACTGGCATGGCAACGCTCGTGTCCCATGAGTCTACTTAGTGCCTCTAAGATATCAAACCTTGGCCTTGGCATTCTGCTTGTGCTCCAGGCTGGCACAGTATCTGTGTGGCATACTGGTAGGGGGTGGGGTGGAGATGGGGGTGCTGGGGCAACATGTCTATTTTGGATAAAGTTTGTTTTTCAGGCAGCAGTCTGTTAATGACTCTATCAGCACTCTTGTAGCATTAATTTTGGCTTTGTCCTCGTATTTGTCGACCCAACAGGGGATCCGTGACCCACCAGGCAGTAAAAACTTTCTTTAGGCTAGGTTCCTGCCTTAGCATCGATCCCACCCCTCTAAACGAGAGGAAAGTGGGTCACTGAAGTGCACACTGCTTGGCTGCTGCTCTTGTCCTCAGCCTTTTAAAGGACAGTACTGGCGATTCTGCATGTTTAAGCCCATTACATACTCTCCGCTTACATGTTATGTTACTGACAAACTAAACATAAAACCATATTTTAGTTTTCCTATTATTTTGCCAAATCCCCCAATCTTTCAAAATCAAATGTTCAGGTAGTATACCCATCTTCAAATTCAATTGCTCATCTGCTAACACTTTGCACAATTGTATAAGGCATGGTCATTTAAATTTTTCTGTAAAAGCTGTCTTCTTCTGGGACTATATTCCGTGGCAGAGACATACGTTGTCTTCTGTGCAGCTCCATGTTGGATCAATTAAACAAAGTTACTTCGACAAAAAAAATTTAATAGACATTGTTTTCGCTGTGATGGATTACCTGTCTCAGGCATGTTTAAGTCTCTAGTTGATTTTAACAGTGTACTGGGATAAACTGAAACAATGGCAGTCTGGAAGATAGGGAAACGATTCTAAAATTTACTGCTCCAGTAGTATGTTTTTTTGGAAATGGTTGTCAGTAACATCATGAGGGTTGTACATGGGCTCAAACATGCTAAATCACCGGCGTAGTCCTTTAAGACCACTTTTCGCTGATGGGAGATACTGTTGTGCTTAGCAGGATTTGATCTCTGAGTCAGTGTGATACAGTTAAGACAGGTTGTTGAGACACCACCGGCACACTGGAAGACAACCGAGGTGTTGAGTAAATGTCATAAAATCACCATGGAAACAGACCCCGACTGATTTCAGATGTTTGTGATGAATAACATAGCTATTTTACTAAAATGTGTTTGTTAGATGAACAGTGCCATCAGAGCTATCCATATCATTGACCTCAAAAAGGAATTTATAAAATGAGTGAAAAAAATGTTAAATGTCTAAATGAGACAAATGTAGAATGAAATGAAAGACATGCATCTTAAACAACTCCCTCTGATTGGACTCTATTTTTTTCTTAATTTTTAGCAGTATCTCAACTGCCAAAGTTTGAGGACAGTTTGATTTGCATGACTGAGCACATCCTTTGATTTGCTACATGCATACATACATTACATCACATCCTTGTCTATGTGCAGTGGCAGAAAGTTGGTGAAGCCTTTGGAATTACCCAGATTTTTGCACTAATTATCCATTGAGGGACAGAAAACGGCAGATGGCACAAATGCACAAAGGAATGTTTGATGGGAAAAAAAGGCCCTGGACACTAACACTAGAACCTCATCCAATATAATAGAGGAATATAATGGAGGAAGCATAATAGTTTGGGGCTGTTTTGCAATGAATTCAATAAACAATTCAAAATTTCATGAAGTGATTTAACAAAAGAATGTTAGGGCAGCGGTTCATCACCTGAAGCTTAGTAGAAGTTGAAAGATGCAACAAGACAATGACCCAAACCACACAAGCACAACAAAATGTTCCAGAACATGAAGAAAATTAATGGTTTGGAACATCCAAGTGAGAATCCCGACTTTAAACCAATAGAAATGCTGTGGCGTGACCTGAAGTGTTTAATTCAAGAATTCCCAAAGATTGACAAACTGAAGCAACTTTGGAAAGAGGAATGATCTTAAATCCTTCCCTCGCTGCTGTACGTCAGATCAGCAGCTACAGGAAATGTTTGGTGGAGATTTTTTTTGCTACAAAACACAGTTCTACCAGTTATTAAATACAATGTCAACATACTTACAAGAGCCTAGACTATGAATCAATTGTTGGTGTGTTATTAATTTGTGCAGAATGTTTAAGGCTGTTATTGTGACTTAGATGAAGATCAGACCATATTTAATGAGTACTTAATGCAGAAATTCAAGGAATTCCAAAGGTTTCGCTGAGTATACTTAGATTTTCTACGTCTGTACTATTTGATGACAGACTAGCCACTTTGCTGTATAGTCTTTGCTTGTTTGTAAGAGTTCAGACCATTTTTCCATGAAGCCTGAGTTTCATTTAGTCAGTGCAGCAATGCCAAACTAACTATAAAGCCAGAAATCTTTGTCTGTTTGTCTGTGGCATCAATATCTCTAGAACCTGGCACTGTATGAAGTTGAAATCGGCAAGTATAACGCTCAGGACCCAAGGATGTGCAGTGTCGCGTGCGAAGTTGCTTGAATGAGCGGTTCTCGAATTGAAGGATACGCTCCAGGTGTGGTGGCATAATACGCTCCAGGCATGGCAGCATATGCTCCGCTCCACAGCCACTTATGGCAGGCTGTGGCGCACACCATAAAGTCCAGCCTGGTCCTAACCGACACGTTTTCAATGGCCACTGCAAACAAAGCTACCTCACGAGGACATGCAAAACAAAATTATGGCAGGCTGTGGTGCACACAAAGTCCAGTCTGGTCCGAACAGGCACGTTTTCAACTGGCACTGCACTAGTTAAAATAAAATCCAAAATCAGAGTTTTAGTTATCCAGCTCAAGATGTCAGCTCTCAGAAACTCATTAGGATGTCTTAAAAACCACAAGAATTTAATAAGTGCTATGATATTTTCAAGCACTTTAACAGGACTGAATACAGCTGGTTGAGTAGGGACTAATCCAAAATCCCTTTACAGTCTCAGAGACGGCTTTTAGCTTGTTTAAACAATGCATGAATAAAACAAATATTTTGGTCACACAGTAACCTGAAAGAAACCCTTTGAAGAGCTACTTAAATTAGAATTGCTAATCTTCTTATTCCAAATGACAACCTTTTCTTTTCAAAGCACGACTTGAAAATCTGATGACAAACATCATAGGCTAGTTAGGATGTGAACAAACATAAGGTATAAGATCTTTTTCCCCTGCAGCTTGGTGCTTTCTCACTTCAAACTGGCAAGATAACGAGATTCACAGTAATCATTGTGCATTTTCCTCTATTACTTCCAGCAACTTTCTGAGTACGGTAAATTGAATGTCCACAAAAGAATTTTTAGCCGGCAAGGTCACTGCCACCTTCTCTACGGATGATTACGCTGCACGTTATGAGGATCATCCTTTCATAGTTAATTTATATGTTTTTTCACCACTCAGCATTGCCTATTTTTCCATTTAAATATTTTACTTCAGGGGACACGGTATTTAGCAAGTGTTTCAGGAATTTCTGTGCGTGCCAGGTGAAAGATTTTATGTCGATATGAAAAATAAAGAATATCAAATGTACCACACAAACAAAGCAATTTTTTTTTTAAATATAAAGGAGCCGTAGTCAAGCTAAAATGGGGTTAAGTTGCTCCTTAAAGGAACCCAAGGGACAGCGAGAGGCAAAAGGTCTGACATTGGTGTTTAGTTTTTTCTTAACACTTACCATTTACTCTCTGTGATTTAGGAAACAGTTTGTATCTGCTTTTGTTACAGTCAATGTGCATGTCTTAAAACATAACTGTAATTTAGCTTTTTCGCTGTAAAAATCATTTTTGCCAACCCTATAAATGACACCAAATGGCAGGATGTTCATTTTGAGGCGCCCTCAGTTGTTTACGGAGCGCATGTGAAGGACTCGATTATAATAGGATCACATGACGTTTAAAAAAAAAAAAAAGTATAAGTATAATCAAAGTTTAAAATGCATCTAAACATACTGACTTTTAACATTTCAAGAAATTATGATTCAGTTACAGACATAACTTGATTTCCCAATTAAGATGTCATCCATCCAATCCACTTTTCCGACTTGTTTCTTGTCATCTCTTGCTGAAAAACAGAATATTTTACTAAGATAAATCAAGACAATTATCTTGAAAAGAGATGCATAATCTAATGTGTCATTCCTCTTCACTTAATGCAAATCCCTATTCTCAGCACTTTTTTTGGTCATACTGTTTCTTTGTCCTACTTTAATCTGATTCCTCTTTCTTGAAAAGAAAAAGGAGTTAAGCAAGATAGAAAGGGAGGAGAATGTGAAGTGGAAAGTAAAGCGGGGAAAGACGAAGAATGAGAGACGTCAAGAGGGGTCAACAATGGTGTGAAGTCTCATGTTAAGAGCCTGAGGATTGGGTTCTTCAGCAAGGGAGATGAGATATGCCCAGTTTATATTTAACAAATATCATATGAGATACTGTACGTGGTGAAAGGGAATTTTATTTACTCAGTTCTCACTGACCCAGTCACTGTCAAGACTTCCTTTAAATACACACATTACTTAGTCCTCTATGCATGCTTAATTATAGACTGTGTTTTTTTTTTCCTCACTCATATCATTTTAAACTCTCAACGGCCTTAATACCCTTACATTAATGCTCTGACCATAAATGGTTAAGATGGAATAATACCTTAGATGAGACACAGAGGATTACTTTTTTTCTTGCTGTGAATAAAAAAAAAAAAAAAAAANAAAAAAAAAAAAAAAAAATGCATTTTTGAGTATTTAGCAATCTTAAATTGGACATACATAATCCAGATTTCCAGGTTTGGTAGTATTTTCATTTAAGAGTCTGTTTTGAAACCTTTGCAATCCTTTAATGTGCAAAAAAGACATTGATTTATTTTATTCATTTCATTTATTCATTTCCTGTTGACCCCTCACTGGGGTATAAGGAACAACAACAGAAAAACACAATGACTTCTTGTGTTCCCTTGCTGAAGCAGCACTGTGCACACTGAATGAAAACAGACCATTTTATTTAACAAAGGGTTGATCAAAACAAAGATTTCAAGGCAGTTCAGGACTTTTGGGTTTGCTTTACTGGATGCATTTCTAATAATGCAGCATCAAGTTTTACAACTGACAGTAACCAACACATTCTCCCGATACTACACTATAAAAATTAGGGAAATTAAACAGCATAACAGGTCCCCTTTAAGATATAGGTGACAGTGTTCTAAATATAATACAGGATTGCAGGATTATACATATTATTTTCACAATCCAATTTTACGCTTTGATAATAACCAATGTTTCACTTTAAATATTGTACCAAATAATGACACAGAATCTAATTATCTCTCAAGTTTTTGGCTCTAACATTTATAGTGTGCCTAAAAATAATGCTCGTAACGCTCATCCTCCCCAAAATCAGCCATTCTTATACCAAGAGATCACACACTGTATCAGTGACTTCTTTTTCCCTTCATATTTTTGTTTTCACAGAAGTAGTTTTTTTTGTTCTTTGATCAGCCATGGTGGCTATTAGTTATTAGCTGTCACTGCTTATCTTAATCTCTCTCTCTCATAAGGAAGGAACAGAGAAAAAAAATGGTTGAGACTGAGCATGATCTCTCTCTCTCTCTCTCTCTTTCTCTCTCACTTCCATTTGAAGGGCAGCCTCTGAGAAATGTGCTTACTTAATCTCTCAACAGTTCCTTCACAGTGCACTGTTGGTTCAGTTGTTTTAGCCAAATAAATCGAGCCAAGCATCCTAAAATCTTTCTCATCTCATGATGACCAAAGAAGAATGGGCACAAATTCCTTCTATGCATTTGGTTGTATTTTTTGAAGCTGGATACTGAGCAGCTGTCTCCATGCACTAAGAGATTGATGCATCTGGAGCTGCTGAGCAGTGCGCTGCTTTAGTGGGTTTGTTTCTGTCGGAGCCTGATGCTGGAAGACTGCTGAATACATTTAGTCACTTAAGAGTGTCTATAACCGTAAGTTATGGCAATAGCAGACATGTTAACGAGGGACTGGGGCCAACATGGCCTCCTCTGTGGTAGTGTATATCATCAACTTGTGGTATATGTTCCTGCTCCTCATATTACACCCTTGTACACCCCCCCCCCCANCCCCCCCCACACACCCTTCACAGCCTCCTACACATGACATACTGATGAAGACTGTCAGTCATAGCTGAAACTCTAAGCTCATGTTAGTATGTATGTTTGTTAGCTTGTAGCTGTGCTTGTACATGATTCCAGTGTAACAGATTGCTATTTTAGTACCTCGATTCGTTGGAGTCATACCTGCTCTGGAGGCAGAACTGTTTCTCTCCCCAAATAAATTTCTGTGGTATTCTTGTCTTACTTGAAATGTTGCAGATGAATTCTAATTGCACAAAACAAAATAAATTGAAAGAATAGAGCATCTATAAAGATCCCTAAAGTTTACTTGCTGGCAGATGGTGGTTTGGGAAACAAGAACAAAGGGAAGCCCTAAGGTTCATCCTGAAAATGATTCATCACATCTGAACAGTGCAGGGATTTATACTGCAGAACTGATTTAACCATATGAGAAAATTAGCATCTGTATCTCCATCTATACAGTCACTTGTTCATACTCTTTTTTTTTTTTTTTTTTTTTTTTTAAAGAAATGTTCTCTCCAAGATGACTACAAGGACAAACTATCAGCTCAGGATTATTGGATCTCATATTCATTCACTGGTTTTCTCACTACAGAAAATTGAAGCCCTGTGAAAAATGGTAAAAGCAGAGATGGAGGAACACCACTTACTTAAATTATTCACTTCATTAAAAGTTGCCACACCACTGTGAAAAAAAATACAGTCTACCTACACTAAGCTATGTGTGTAAGCTGGTTATCTTAACCAATGAGATTACTTCTGCATTAAAAGCAGCTTTACCTCTTATCAACACTTTTATAACTAAAACTACAATCTCCTCCAATTGAAAGGATATTTAGATGCAAATAAACAGGGAATCCCTCACTGCCTTAAAAGCACCTTAATCCCACTTAAAAATCTGCTCACTCCATTTATTCTGTCACATGATCATACATGGCCAAGCTGCTACTTTACTTAAAATACATGATGGTGTGATGACAAAGATGGGTTTTGAATTAGCATAATATTTAAATATCCATCCAACTAGGGCATATTGGCAGAAGAGTATAAAAGGGAGATTAATATTCAAACACGCTATTTATAATACTGAGCATGTGGATGAGTATCAGTGGTATTATTGGCACTTGGCTGCCATCCATGCTGGGGGCAGAGCGTGACTGATGGAGTTTCACCATTTTATGATGAGGATGAAGAGCGATGCTGTCGGCAATATCGTGGTACACTTAAGCCTCTGCTCTCTATATTGCTCAATCATTTGCCAAGTTAATTTGACAGTCTTGATGATCTGACTTAAAGCTACAACATCACCCCCTGCAGGAAAAGAGCAAAAGAAGATAAGGGGATAAAGTTGGAGTCATAATAAAAAAAGTAGCATGACATGCAGATTAGTAATGGATGTTGTAAAACTAGTGTCAGAGGGGAGATATTCCAGTCATTCCAGTGCTTTTACAGTAAATGTGATAGTCCTCTTATTAGCAATCACACAAGTATGCTTTGAGTATTTCACCACAGTGACCAGTATCATTAGAAAATCAGCTTTCTTTAGAAAAAAGGCCCAGGTGGAAGCATTCTGCAGAATATTCTACATGCAGAAGTCATCTAAATAATGAGAATGCATTCACAACTCCCAGATTTGTGTAAAAGTATTCTCCACAAAGGGCACGACTGGCACATTAGTGAAAGATAAGTGACAAGGTGGGAACATTAAGCTTTCTAAACTATAATTTAAACATGCTCCTTAAAAATCTGAATCATAAGAGAAGATGCTTACTGTTCCCAGAAGCCAATCCAGCTTTTATTGTTGTTTTTGTTGTTGTCAGAAAAGCCATTTCAGCCACTTTCTCAAACAGCGATCTAGGCCTGTCAGTCAGTCAGTGTAGTTGTACATATTACTGCTGGGTTTTGAAGTATAATTCTCCTGTGTTCTAATACATTTCCATGATATTTCCTGAGGTAGACATATGCAGAAACTGTACAGCCAATTTGCATCATGGCTGTGTCCTTTAAACTATAACTGCAGCTGTCAGGAAGGCAAAGTTATTCTGTATGATGGATAAATGCTCCTAATTTTAAATAGACTGACCAGTAATGGATCTGGGAGGGTGCTGACAAATCATTTAAAATACTTGAAGATGGTTTTCTGGAAGAAAATTATATTACCTTCTTGTACAAAGAATGTAATATCATTACATTCAAAATGAGTAACATTGCTATTCTTAGGGCCTTACCCATACTGGGAATAAATAAATTCTATCCTGAGGTTGACCATAGAGGGAAGGCTTGCAGTCATTAAAATCAAAAGGGTTTATACCCTTGGGGGCTCATCAGATTTCATGGCAATATGCTTATTTGATTATCTGATATCCTTCGTGCAAAGTTTGACAAGTTGGCATTAAGGTGAAAGAAGAGTAAAGCTGGTGGCGTTTCTAAAATGAAACCAGTTTATCCTTAAGATTCCTTTACGTTTAGATGTTGTGGGGTTTAGGGGTGGGGTTTAGGGGTAGACTTCTTTCCTGCCACTGCAGAGAGCTGGNTGTTGTGGGGTTTAGGGGTGGGGTTTAGGGGTAGACTTCTTTCCTGCCACTGCAGAGAGCTGGGGTTTGAGCCTGGTTAGACATTCGGTTTGGTTCTGGGTGCCGCTGAACAGAATTTTCTGTAAGTGGTTTTCCACAAAAAAGTTCTGGTTCTCTAACTGGTTCCAAATTAGGTTTGTGAACAGAATAGAACCCATTCCAAATTGGTAGAAATGCCACATCTGTTTGCCGACAAGCTTCTTGTTCACGTTGCTATATTAGTGATTACTAGTGATATTGGTTGGTCAGGATGTCTCCCATGCATTACAGCATTCTGGTGAAACTTTAACTTTGGCTCATGACACCTTCATATAACTGTCTACTTCCTCCACAACTTAACGGTGGAGTTACAGTCACAAGGACTGCAAGTGTACTTGGATTTGCTCATTCCAAATTAGGCAAAAAATTTAGACTTTATTTCGTGTGCATCAATGCATGTTTGGCCTAATGTTGGTACTGCAAAAAAAAAAAAACCAAAAAATGCTGGGGAAACACTAAAACATTAAAAATCACAAGAATTTCATGAAATCTGGCCACTGACTTTTCAAGATACATTTTTGTTGGACAAGGGGAATTTTGACCTGATTGTGGAACTAAAAAGAAAAAAAAAAAAAGGCCTGAGAACCTCTAGGGACTATGAATATCCATGGTAAATTGGTGGCAGTTTATCCAGTACTTGCTGAGATACCTGAACCAAAGTTTTAAATGGACGGAGCAGCCAGTGAACCAAATCAACAGCATTACCATCCTTATACACAACTATTGAAAACTATGAAGTTTATATCCTTTGTAGCCCTGTATACACACAGTATGTGTTTTCATTCAAAGTAGATTCATTAAAATTGAAACAGATTCCTTTTTTCCTCTTTGCTGTATGAGCAGCGCAGTCTGTTTGTTAGACTGAAAGCTTTAATGTTAATGGCCTGTGAACTGAAGGTATTGCGATGCAGCAGTTTAGCAGCTGATAGATTATTTTTAGGACTTGTTTAGGTTGGGAAAGAAATAACTTACAAAAACCACTGAGTAAACTCCTTGTCTCAGCTTAACAGTCATGCATGTATTTAAACCTTTTAGCTTTTAAAAAAAAGTCATAATAGAAATATTATGCAAATTTTAATGATTGTTCATGATCCATTCCTACAATTGAGACACAAATTCACTTATTTATCAAATTTTTTTGCAAGAAATAATGTATGTGGGCAGTATATTGCAGATGACAGATATTAAATTGCTAAACTTGATGAAAATTACCTTCAGAGTTAGTTTTTTTAAAGGATTTATGGGGTTTAGGTGATTTAGCATGGGATGATTAAGTGTACAGATACACACACTCACATAGATGAGTGTCGTTTTACAGAAGGTGGACCATCTAACTTCTCCAGTATTATTTTAACATTTCACATCTTTGTGAAGCTGCTTTTCTGAGATGACTTTTCTGTACTTAAAGTGGAATTTTGTAATAAAATTCAATTCTGGATCATAATTATTGGCAGTGCAGCGAAGCTTACACCTACATATTTGCGTATATCACTTTTTATGTATTTTATCTTGATCTCAGCATCATGTTTTGAAATCCCTGGAGACCTTTCTACCAAGCAAAAGGTCATTAATGATGTTTTTCCCACTGAGGCGATTTGCTAAACCTCGATTCCTGCGTTATTTAGTCTGTATGCATGCTGTAACCGTCATGCATTAAGCCTGTTGCAGTGAAGGACTGACGGATTAGACACGCAAGCCTGTGGAGAGAATGTGAGGGATGGGATGGCTGTATATAACACAGAATTATCATGATGATAAGAATTATGGCTTGTTTGAATTCCACCAGTGATGTCTTTCTCCCCCCTCCTCCCTTCTCCNATGATAAGAATTATGGCTTGTTTGAATTCCACCAGTGATGTCTTTCTCCCCCCTCCTCCCTTCTCCTCTCCTCTGCCACATATGAGGATAAAGATTTATGGGTGAACACAGGAGAAGAAAGGAAAGGATTTGGTAATAGGGTTGGAAGATGAATAAAAGGGGTGTGAAGCAGAAGATTAGATTTTATGGCACTGCTGTAAACTTTCCTAACAATTTGAATGAATTGTTTTTGTGAATAAAACAGTCTCAATATAAGAAAACAATTACTAAATGCAGCTCTAATTTGGGGATGAGGAATCTGTGGTGTTCTGTAAACAAAGGCGTCTTTAAATGCCGTATTAAGCTGTCATCCATTTCGGCTTTCCATTCATTTCCTTTCGTCTTTCAGCTCGCACCAACACAGGCTGTGCTCAGAATAGGCCAAGTCCTCTCTCAAATCACTGAGGAAGCCTTGAGAGTAGAAGATAACTTCTGAGTATGTATCTGCCACACACTGCTTTGGGTGTGGTTAACGAGTCTTAGTTAATAGTCAGAGCTCGGTTAACTTTTCACACGCTCTTTTACAGTTGGCTGACTCTGCATCTGTCTGCAATCCATCAAGCGATGGCTGCATACCTGTGAGAACTCGATGATGGCCTTGGTATGAGGTAACTGGACCAGCTGTGAGATGGTGAGTTTGGGAGGATTTAAGAAGGTGTGAATCGGGGTGNGGGGTCATAGGTTATCAGCCTCCTTGTGACCTGCAGCCTAGAGGGTTGATGCTCGAGGTTTAACCTTTCACTAAATAACTGCTACTCTCAAAAAACAAGGAGGCAGACTTTCCTCAGGCTTCGCTGCCTTATATCCTGCTCAGCTCAGTCCCAGGAGGAGGTGGGTGTAAAGATGCTGGCCTCCAGCAATATTACTGTTAATTAAGAACTGGCTCGTTATTTCTACTCATCATCAGCAATGGAGCACACTGCAAAAAAAAAAAAAAAAAANAAAAAAAAAAAAAAAAAAGCCTTTAGTAGAAGCAAATAAAAGATTTTGTAATCAAGTAAAAACTTTGTGATTCAGTCTGCCAGTGGGTACCAAAAATGTCTTCATGAGATATTTTTTAAAAACTTGCTTAAAATTCAAGTCATCAAAAAAATTAGTAAAATCTGTCTCTCTCTCTCTCTATCTATCTATCTATCTATATATATATATATATATATATATACTGTATATATGAGACTGAATGTGCTTGAAATTTGTTGTTGTTTTTTTTTGTTCAGCTCATGTAAATCAAAATCAATTATCTTTTAGTCTAATGATCTAGTACATATGGTATTTGATAAGGTGATTTTGCTTGAATAAGAAAAATTAATTCGCTTAAACAAGATTTTGAGACTTTCTTGAATTTCTGTTTTTGCAGTACAGCACAAGCAAATATCCACTGGCACCCTGTATCTATCAGCATCAAAGTGTAATTATTGTTTCATTGCAAAGACTGACTCATTTATCAAATCATTTAAGCGACAAACCTGGCTGCTGTGTGAAAGGAAGCTGTTTTTTTTTTTTTTTTTTTTTTTTTTTTTTTCTTTTTTTGTTTCTAAAGCTGGTTCAAGTAGAAGCTAACCAGGCTAACATTCCCCTCTGAAGGTGCGTTTCCGTTCATGGATCCACAAGGCCACAGCCATGTTCCTACACAGCAGAACTATTCTTAAGGCTGTTAATTGCAATGCGTGCTTCTTCCAGATCCTCTCAACTTCTTGAGGACTGGACACTCTTTAACATGGCGAGCAAGACGCCAAAGGGGGAGTCACATGAGCTATAACCAGCTGATCGACAGGAGCAAAGGGGCTCCAAACCTGAGAGACTGTGAGTTCAAATGAGGGACAACGATTTGGGATGGGTGGAAAAAGAAGAACAAGAAGGTCATTAGAGAAGGTACTAATGTGGTGTTAGGAAAGTGATATGCACAATGTGAAGATGCTGGGTTGGCCACACGAGGAATGCAGGGATACGATTACCTCGTAATAGATATGATTACCTCGTAATAGAGGATAAAAAGGGAAAGGGTATGATTCCTTGAGAAGAGACGGATTTCAGATTCTAAAAGCTCTACCAACTGAGTAATGCTTTTATACAGTAAATACAAGAACACATCATCTCAGACATACTGTATCTCCAAAGTATCAGCGTTTAAGAAACTAAGAAAAACATCTTTTTTTTTTTTTAAGCTAAACACATTCTCGGTGTTATCCAATGGACTTTGAAAAATCATGTTTTTTTAAAATCAACTAATACAAAACAGAGGAGCGGTGAACCTCATTCAGATTGCTGAGGGTGGATGGATGCCAGTGGATGGCGTAACAGAAGGCAGTCAGGGTCAGATAGATGTGGTGTCTGAGCTGCAGCAACACAATCCAACCGTAGTTTCACCTGACTTGGCAGAGCTCCCACAAAAAAAATCCCACTTCATCTCTCCACTTTTATCTGTTAACAACTCCCTCCCTCCGCTCTTCCCTCCTTTCCTCACTCATTTGCCATTGGAGCATTTGTTTCTCATATTTCAAGCTACCAGTTGATACGCAGTGCTTTGAGGCTTTGTGGCTGCTGTTGAGAAAGACAGCAGGGAATAGTTTCCACCCCGAACAACTGATACGAACATAATCACCGCAGCCAATATTGTTTTTGTCATGAATTACACTGTTGTATCAGTCGCCACTGAGGTTATTAATGAGGTTATTCCGTGGTATTATGGTTCTGTGAATGTACTTGTTTTCCGTGATTAAACAAGACAAGTAAGGTTGTTTCTTTTGCACAGCTATTTTTAATTTATTTAAATTCCTAAACATTAATAGACTCAGTTTATTGCTTTAGTGTATTAGAGAACTTTGTGTAAGTCTAAAAAAAAGTTATTAATTGTTTTGTAACAGAACAGTTGCACAACAGCTGAAGGTATGAACAAACTTTCTTATAGCTCTCTATAAGAAATACACAAAAAGCACAAATATTTGATTTATATATTGATGATGATCCAGTTTTATAGATCTAACCTTGAACTTTACACTAAACATGAAATATGCAATTTGTGCCCTTTAGCAAACTCATTTTTACTTTTTTCAACTTAACAAACCACAAAGACCAAAGAGCCCGACACCTCACACAAGGTTCTTGTCCCTAAAAGAGCTCATGGCCCCCTTTTCCCCACATTTCTAGATACTTCTTTCCATTACATTTGCCTCATTTTAGATTGCCCCAGTTTAGTAAAACCGAAGTAATAAGAAAAGACAAAGCAAATCTCATGTTTTTCCCTCAACAGAAAAAAATACAAGGCTTAACAGGGAAAATCAGGCTACACTGGACAGGTTCTTAGGGATTTAGGTTCTTATTTCTTATCATGGGAATGCTTATCCTCTAAAAAACAAAACAGAGAGAGAAAAAGCTCATTGAGCACATTTTTCTTTTCCTAATGGTCAATACTTAAACATTCATATGTGGTTATGAAATGCATATACTGTATAAAGCGAATTATAGATTACTTTGGGTGTAATGCAGTTTGCTTGCAGTGTATCAAGAAGTCTCATGACAGTAGTACTCATGGCAGATACACACTGGGACTCTTGACCTGACTGTATTGGAGGTAATACTTAACGGTTTCAAAAGAATAGAGCAACCTGATCTGGTTCTTTGAAGTATCTTCTTGCTTTAAATGGAATAAACAACTCATGAACTTTTTTGGAAACCAAGCCACGTCTGAAGAAAACTACAGAGACGCAGCACAGCTTCATTTATCCAAATTTCCATCAAGCAAATATATTTTAATCAATAATAGTAATAATAATAATGCAGTTGTTAGTGTTTCTTTTGTACGTTTCACCAAATCGGTTTCAGCTCTTTTTGCTTGGATCAACAGTATTCCACCATAATCCCAGATGTTGGGCCACCTTACCTGGATTCTGGGGCTCAGGCATGTCTGTCAGTTTATAGTGATCCCTCTGCAGTCCTCTTCCTCCCTCCTTGTCTGCGGATCTGCCTGCATTTCCTCCTTCATCCCCTTTTATCATCCCAACACNGCTCCCCCATCACCACCCCACTGCCATTCACCTCGCCCCCGACAAGTGGATCAAGGAAGACAGACAGAATGGTTGTCACTTGAAACCTTGGCAAGAGCTCCAGAGCTTTGAGAAGGAGAAGAGGGAAGGAAGACATCATGAGGGGTAAAAGCGGTTCAGTGCCATAAAGGAAAGTCCAGCCTTCAAGGAAACCAGCCAGCCGATTAACACGTTACACCCTGGAGACTGAACATTAACCAACTGACTGATGCTGATCAGCGCTGACCGTAATTTTGACTGGCCGATGCAGTTGCAGCCAAACCCCTCAGATATGTTTCCTGTATAACTCTGGCTAAAAATGGCATTTTTAATTATGAGAAGAGCGAAAACATCAGAAATAAAAATGAAATCAGCAGCCTTCCATTCCGAAGCTTTCACAGTCCCATTTGTTCTCCGGTAGCTGGAGCTGTCAACAGGGTGTATTTTATGGAACTGGGAGTCCTCATGCAGGGATGTGAGGAACAAGGTCAGAGACAGCAGGAGGAGATCAGTGACCTCGTAAGTTCATGGAGTGGTATACTTTCCAAACCTTCATCGATATGAGTGTTTACAACGCGTGCACACACACACACTGTATATATAGTGCAACCAGACAAACCAAGCATGTATGCATGTATGTGTGTTACAGTAAGTTATGGCCTTCATCTCTCCATGATGTATGTGAGCAGCTTTTCACTTCCATTCATCCTTCAGTCTACAGTTGTCCCCCATTCTGGATTCTGCACACGTTTTCATCCTGCCTAAATTGCCCAAGCAGCCATAACCTTGGCTATAACAATAAACATTCTTTGAAACTTTAATTTGGGAGAGAGAGCTTAAGTCAAAAAGATAGACGGAGATTGAAGAACAGCTATTTTAAGCCAGTGCAACATGAGATTCTGATGTTCAAGGAGAGCACAATACCCTCATGAAAGATTATGGAGGGGTATCAGGACATAATAGACCTTGAATGTGTTGGACATACTGTAAATTCTGGATTTTTCTTATAACTTTTGTTTTATTTATAGAATTTTAGTATGGCTTTTAGGTTATTTATCTTTATTACATTTGTTTGATACATTTACAGCTCAGACTCTTTGAATAGATTTGATTTATTCACATATTGTGGATTTAAAGTGGCTGTAGGAGACTAACTATAGATGTCCTACATGGTCCAGTGGCCTGTTGTTAGAGGAGAAACCAGAATTATTTAATCCCACTGACGTACACGATAAGCCAACTGAAGCAGCACCTCCGCAACTTCACAATAGGGTTTCCATTGCTGATACTGACCAATTCTTGGATAAAAGTTTCCAATAGCATATATATTTTTTGTGCCAGCATGAGTTAGGAAATCAAAGCAACAACAAAACCCGTTGTCTTCCTCGTTTTATTATTGCCAGGATGAAAAAGCTACTGAATCAGCATTTGGTCCGTCACAGGATGTAGAAAACTTCTCTGAAGTTCTCTTAGTGTTGAGGCAGGTCGTACAAACCGTCACGGAATAATTTCTTTTTCATCCACTGGAATTATTCCAAATAATAAAGCATATTCCTGCATTAATTTTAAGGATATGATTAGGACGCCAAAGTAGAAAAGGTTGTTTTGATGCCAGCTTCCATCCAGACACCCTAATAAACTCCAGCTTCATGAAACCGTGAGGAGTGCTTTGGTCATTTATGGACAGCATTAGTTTGCAGCTCCCAGGGTTGAAAATATAAATAAAACAACCTCTTCCCATCACTATATGTAAATATACACACAGGGGTCTTTTTCTATTTAAAGCAGCCTTCACTGCAAAGTTCTTTTTTTTTTTTTTTTTTTTNTTTTTTTTTTTTTTTTTTTGTTTTTAATTATGTTTGATATGTGGCTAATTTAAGTGACCATCTGAGTTGCCATGTGGCTTGTATCTGGGTTTCAGGTGTTTTAGTTCAGATGTCTGACTCTGACAGGTGTGTAATAGCATATCAAATTGTGTCTAAAATCCTTCAGTGTGTTCACACTTTCTGGTCCTTGTGATGTAATTGGGGTCATTGTGGTCACCACTGTAAAAAAACAAGTGTGATACATGAGACACCACTGGCTCATAAAACCTAGAGGGATGGTCCATTTTGGCTCCATGGTGAGTGATCAAAACAATTATTTATTGATCTGATCATATGATAGATGTGGCACTTTTGCATGTGCATTTATTCATAAACATTACTGTCTTAACTCTACAAGCCTTGGAAAACTAGTTATCAATCGCTCATTATGCCAAACGGTGGCTGCATCCTGTATCTTGTTATTTAAAACTAATGATGTGTTTTGAAAACACACTTCTTTTGAGTGGCACGATACACCATTTCTTTGTCATTTTTCAAATTGCTCCATTTTTTACAGCACACAAGCAGACAGAACATTGGCAGCGTGCAAATGAAAGTCCTATTGTAGTTTCTCGTAAATATACACGCTTTCATATTTGACTAAGAATAGTAAGGTGACACTGTTGTTTAGAATGGTGACAAAGAGTAATGGGCTGTCCCAGTAAGAGGGAATAGATACTGTGAAGGCCTGCATAGTTTCACAGGAAGAACTCAAGGGAATCACATGCCACAGTCACCATATGCTCCTTACAGTGCAGCCCACCTCCACACAGACAGGAAGCCAGACACAGTTTTCACAGAGAGTGGAATCTGACAACAATGATGTGTCCAAAGTCCATCAATGATATCAGAATTACGCAAGACAGGCAGTGTATATGCATCCGGTGTCATTTTCCATGTAAAAATTACAGGAAACCAAAGATCCCAAGTCATCAAAGGGTTAACAGATTTGTCAAATATAAATGAATTTGTCATGATTTTACACCAACATCTCAATCTGTGTTACATGCAGCCAGAGCACTGGTGTAAAAGGGTTGACCTACTTTTCCAAAGCAATTCAGAATGCATTTGTGTTTACAGCAGGTATTAGATTTTGAGGTTTCTAAAGGGACATTTCAAGAGGCCAATCATGAAAAGGCTTTTTTCCCATTAGAAATTAAGAGATTCATTATAATTTCTTACATATATTATGTATTTCCCAAAAAGACAGCTGATTAAACTCTAAACTGAAGGGAGAAAGAACAAAAATAGCTGAGATGAAATATTTTAGATGCTGAAAAATACAGCAATTCTTCACTTTTTTGATCCTGAACTTGAAGGGGTTAACACTAGATCACAGACACTCCCAAAACTCCATGTCAGCATTTTTGATATTGAAATGTTAAAATGATTGATGTCTTCCACGTTTATCCAAAAACTTTTTGGCTTGTCAACAAAAGTCTTCAAACCAGGAATAAGCTTTGAAAACTATCACATAAAATACATAAAACACAGAAGATTTTTTTGCTCTCTGTAGTTGAATCGTTCAAGTTTGTTGCATTGCTGGCCACAGCCCAATCAGTGATGTCATAGCAGTTGGGTGCAGCAGTCGTCACAGGCAAACACCATCACTAATTGGGGTGCTGCCAGAAGTGCAACAAGCTTGAAACTGGAGAAAGGTGTGAATAGAAAGAAGCTAGCAAAACTGGAGCCAGAATCTAATGCACAGAGGCCCAGAAAAGATCAACGAGCCACAAATTCTGGTCTAGCTGTGCCAACATACCGGAGCCTCTCCCCAGTGAACCTGTTGAGCTGACAGAACGTTGCTAACAAACCAGGCAAGCTCACCCACATAAACCCTGTGGTGTATCTCAACTGCATTCTATATACTAATTCTAACAATACATGCATTTGTTGGATTCCTGAGTGTGTTGTTGACTGACAGGGCTGTACTCCAACGCAACACACAAATACAAAGTGGAGTGGCTATATTGAAACCCAAATGGCACCAAATAGTCATTGTAGTCCTCATTTACTGCTATAAGGCCAAGTAGAAAGATGTATTTTTTCTGCTTATTGGCAGTTCATGTTTCCTACAGATAAAATGTGAGCTGGGAAAATGAAATTTAATCATAAGAGGTCACCAGAGATGCGTTTGCCAGATGTGAACAGCAGTCCATCCCAGCTGGATCTAGATACAATATGGATACACATCACTCTGTTCAAGGCCATAGAGAGTAGTTTAGCAGCAGTTTTCTCCCATGTGAGTCACTGTGGATTTACTCCTTAAAGGGATATTTCAGTAGCTAAAAGCTGAGGAGTAGAGGTAGAGGATAGAATACTGGCGAAAAAACTTAAAAAAAAAAAAAAAAAAANAAAAAAAAAAAAAAAAAAGTCCTCTTAATAATAGGATTACATGAATATTTGTTTTTGTTCAGCTGATAACAGGTGATAAAAAAAGGACATTTAAAGCTCTTTCAAAATGAGGATGGGGTGAAAAGAAGGTTTCCTTCCTTTTCTGGTCTTTTAGCAGCATCTGCTGGCCGTGGATGTGCCAACACAACAAGAACCAAGGTGCTGATATTCAGAATGTCAAGTGGATAGATTATGTTCAGCTGCTCAGGCTACAGGTTTTAGGTTATGTCATTATAAACTTACATTTTTCACATAATGTGTCCTGGCTGACAAATGTCAAATCTTATGATCAGAAGCACTGTATATGGCTGGCTTGGTTCTTGTTCTTGATTCTTTAAAATTAGCGGAGCAATTTTGACCAGCAATGAACCTTCTTTCAAAACAAAAGCACTACAAATTGATAGTAATTTTCCACAACAATGGACATTCAGCTGTAATAAACAAAAAATGCATATTAGACCAGACAGGTTGCAAAATATAACTTCTTAGTGGCACTCACCAAAGTCAACCTGTTTTAACCAATTAGGAAAACCATCCATCCTGCTGCAAGTGCAGCTTGCACGTCATATTATGCTTTAATTTTGCAAATGTACCGGAAATGCCAAAGTTGCTGTAGCTAGCTTGTTGTCTTCCGGTTCTAATTTCTGTCAATATGGCCTGGTTAATATCGCTACCTAGATTTAAAGTCGCATTTGTGTTCACTGTATTATTTTTAGTATGTACAAATTTTGTATGTTGTAATAATGGCAGACGGGTAAGTTTCGCATTTTTTTAAATTATTTTTTTATTCAATGTAAGGCTTGAGTCAATGCTGCACCTGATAATAGCTAAAGCTACATGCCTTGTCTGACTAGCGAACGGTTAACAGCTAAAGCTAAATGTCATATTTGTTCCCAGCCTGGTGATGCTCTGGAGACTGAATTAAACGGGTTCTCTGTTCCTCTGGAACATTCGTTTGAAGTTGGTAAGAAAATGTTTCGATTTTCTTAACGGTATTTACGGTACTGATACTGCTGGTGAGCTAACCAAATAGCTTGATGCTAGCAGCTATATGAACCTCAAGTAAACGCCCGTTGCTGTATTTGATAGCTAGCTTACATGCTACAATGTTTATTTCCAGCAATATAATTGCTGCCTTACCTTTTCTGCTAATCATATCTTAATTAAAATAGCCAAATTTATGTAAAATTTATGTTTTAATTGTAGCGAGTGTTTGTTCAGTGTTTAGTTTATTTTAGCTTCATAGCAAGACTTGTTGCTAGTCAAGTACAGTATGTTAATCCATTCTGTCAATTGTTACCTTCATTCATTTATTCATTATGTATGTCCAGTTCTTACTGTCTGTCGTTCTTCTTGTCACAGATGATGTGGCAAAGTTTCGGGTACGAGGCACTCTGGCGTTGAAAGCTGGACGGGAGCCGAGCGTTTCCTTAACCCAGAACCAGCTATCAGAGGAGGACAGAACCAAACTGAAGGTGAAATATAATAATCAGGTTGAATGGATATGGACAGCTTCTGTCTGTTTTGGCTTTGTCCAAAACAGACGTGCTTCCAAATCTGGCAGGGAAGTATGGACTCCTGCTTTTTCAGATCATTGTTTGCATAAGTTGAGAGTTCTTTGTTGGCGCAGTGTGCTGATGGATTCCTTGGAAAAAATCCATTAGCAACCACAACTGTAGCAGGCTGCCCCCAATATGCCACTGTATTTATTTCCTTATTTATCCATTCAGAAAAGCAATAATGAGAGGAAGGAAAGATCAGATTTGTCTTATAGACAGAAGTTCCAGTACGCACAGACAGCTTGAATAATTGAAATTGAATATATACAATAGCTTGCAGCTCCATCTCTAATATGTTTATTTTTTTGTGTCGATTTGCCCACAGGAAGTGGCAGCAGTGGATGGTCTGTACAGAATCCAAGTGCCACGAGTCTTCCTGCAATCTGAAAGGCAGACAGAGAGGCAGGTGGAAGGCTACCTCACAGCATTTGTCAGAGCTGTATGTATTTTGCTCAGTGTGTCAGGATGATAATAAGTATTCATTCAAAAATGCTGATTGCATTTAAATCCTGGTTTAGGGCTTCCTGTAGTCAGTATGGTCAGTATTGATCTAATAAATGAAACCACATCAGGTCCATCACCTGATGCACACTAACTGCTTAACATTGGTTAACTCTAATATGAATCTTCATTTTTCCCTGATCCTTAGTGTGCTATGGTCGAGTCCCACCTGAGCGACGTGATCATGTTGCACACTGACGTCTCTGGCTACCTGATTGGAATCTCTATAGTGACGTTACCTGGGGCCTGTAGGGGCACAGAGGTTGAGGATGAAGTTGATCTTGAGGTTTTCAACACCACACTCAGCATCATGGCTCCTATCACTGCATCTGGGTCGGTCCTAAATGTTATTTTTGTTAGAACTCGCCTTTTTTGTATTTTATGTTGCTATACTGACTGTGATTTTTCTGCTGCCTGTGTAATTTTTGGACAAAAGACTGTTAGATGTCTGCTGTGCATAAGTGAAATCCTCTTGTGCACCCAGTATTGTTTGATTCAGTTTACTTAGCCTTAGCAGCTAGCTCATTTCCCCATAGGTAGAACAAATGTCCTGCACTTTGCTGCCTTTTCATACACACTTTCTGCATTGTCTACAGATTTATTAATTGCCACATTTTTCTTCCAGACCTGAGACAGCCCTGTTCCTTGAACGAATGAAACAGGAAACTGAGAAGAAAGGGAAAAATCCACAAGAGCAGAAATCTTTCTTTGCTAAATATGTAAGTGTTCACACTGAAAACTGTTGATGAATCCAGCCTAAAGATACTCTTTCTCCTTTTAGTAAGTGGGCTCTGATTTAACAGCCCATGTAATTAATGAATAAGTGAAAATGTATGTGTAGCTGTTTTGCTCCCCCAGGACCACCAAGACAGATCTTCAGTGCATAAAGTACTTGTTGAGATATAGCAGAGGTCCCATCAGTTCAGCATTTTTTCTTTATTTACATCCACACTTGTGGAAAATACTGTGGATGTATGTATTTTTGTATTTTCTCTGTGTTTTGGATTATTGTGAGCTTCAGTCACTCTTGTTTTTTGTGATTTGAGATTCAGCTCTGTGTGCTGATGACCTCATACTGATGATCTGAATTAGTGATCCCAGGTTATTTAATGGTTCAGTTCCTTTTTTTTAATTTCAGTAGCACATAATCAGTATTTTTTTTAAAGTGAGATGTTTATTTGTGACACTCTGAGCTCAGAGAACCTGGTCTCGTCCCATCACATTGCTCCACTGAACTCTTTTATAATCTCTCAGTCTGTATCTAGCTGTGTTCAGTGACCTGTGTTGACTTTTGCTGCATTCAGTGACCTAGTATTGACTTAGTGCTGTGCTGTGTTCCAGTGGTATTTGATTCTGGGAGGTGCAATCTTCCTCATGGTCAGCAATTCAGCACAGACCCCAGCAGGGGGAGCCAGAGAGCAGAGCTGATTCCCACTGAAGTACTGTTTCTCACTTGTGGCTTATTCCATCTCCCTTTTGTTGAGTTATTTAACATTTAAACAATATGACTAACTAATACTTAAACCTAATTTCCCACTTTTCCAGTCTGATTTAATCCAGGTTCAAAGCCAAAGACATTTTAGACTGATTAATCCAAAGTAGTCATATTATTCCAATTTGGAGCACTGTACAGCGTCTTGTTAGAGGAATTAATGGACTCCCTGCCACCATGCTAAACCAGTAAGATAGCTATTTAATATGTGCTCAGTATGTGAATGTTTTTGGTGTTTGACCCTGAGATTCTGCCTTTCTCCTTCAGCCTCTCACCCACCTGCACAATTTATTTTTTCTTCTCTTCTGTTCAGATAATGAATTGAACCTAATCTGGGATGGTCAAAATAGAATGGTTACAAAGAGATCTCAATGATCAAAGTTAAGTTGTTTCCTTGAAAACAAAGATATTTCTGTATTTAGCTTCCTCTTTCTTATATTTTCTTCTCCAGTGGATGTACATCGTGCCTCTCGTTCTCTTCCTCATGATGTCTGGAGCTCAGGACCAATCGGGAGGAGGAGCCGGTGGCGGAGCAGCCAATGGTGGTGGCCGATGAGCACTATGCCAGCATTTTTTTTNTTTTTTTTTTTTTTTTTCTTTTTTCTTTCTGTGAATGTTTGTTAGAAAATAATTCACTTGAACAGATTCTAAGTGCTGTACGTAATGTTATTTAAGGAAGATGAACTGCTGATCACACACCAGTGTAGAGATGTTGGTCCCTGCAGATGTTATGGTATGACTGCATTTTTAATACTAATATGAAAATAAGGTATTTATTACTACCGTAAATTCTGTATGTGTTAGCTGATTGATGAAAGCTTTTTTCCCTAATATCCCCACTAGAGGTCCTCTTTCACTTCATAGTAGTAGTCATAAAAATGTAATAGTCATATAAAAACTACTGTTTGCTGCTATGGAAAATCTTGTTAACCAGAAGAAAAGGAAAAAAAAAAAACAGAAAAATATTTGGTTATGTTTTGGAATGATTCAAGTCATGAGGGGAAGTATCATATTGTATGTTCACTACAATGTATACTGATAATTACCACAGTAAAGGGATGTCCAACTCCACAACGTAACATTGATTTCTGGATACAGACTGTACTTTTATGATATCGCAGATGAATAAAGGACGATGTCACTGATTAATACCCTAAACTGTAGTTTATTGGTCACGGGCAGTGCTGTTCAGCCTTACTGATTAAGGCTTTTGTGACTGTAGAGGTTGATGTCAGGGAAACTGATACTGTTCTTCTGGCATCCTATGGCTTATTTCTTGTTTCTGAAGACTGCAAAATTGAAAACCTTCTCGACATTGAGCAGAGGGCGGCTTTAATTTCAAACTTGGTCTTCAGCACTGAATTGTAGGGACACACCATTTTGAGTTTGCCAACTGGATCCAGTTGGGCTCACCAGTCGGGGAGGGATGACGACTAGTGTGACTGTTCATGATCATAACTACCTGTCGGGTCAGCAAAGATTTTGTCAAACAAGTTTGAGTTTATTTGGCAGAGCAATGGCACAGTATTGTACTGTGAAATGGACAGATTGAAATCTGAGACTGACACAACAGCCAATGGGACTTTAAAGGAGCTTATCAGTGATTTTGCTTGTTTGAGCCCAATAATTACTACCTGCATACATGATAACCTTGCTGCCAACCAATTTCCAAATATAAGCTCCTCAGAAGGGGGAGGGGAAAACACAGCTCAGCATCACATCAGAAATCCTAACTAAAGGTCAGCGCTAAAGGGCTGTCTGTGATCCTCACTCTACTAACTTCATTCCTTCCCATTTTTGGGAACTCACGTGAACCTGTGTTTTTTTGCTCGATTATCCTCCCATCTCTGTGTATTTATAATCACGAGTCAGGGTTGGCGCTCACAGATCCACTGTGATGGCTTTAGAAACAGAATGTCCCAAAATCTCTTTGTCAACATAGCCTGTACTCTTCTTTCTGTCAGTCTGTCAGTCCGGCTGTTTTTAGTGCCTGTCTCCAACTGCGAGTAATATCCTCTTATTTTAGGAGGCTCAGCGATGGGCTTCAGCACTTCGTGCCCTCTGCCCCTTCCAATCACCAGATTGGCTTTTCTCAGAAGGAAGTCACACAAACGACGCAGTCCCGCTCTGTAACTTCCCTTCTTCCTCTTCAGACACCCCCAGGCCCCCTCTTGCTATCATGCTGTACAACACGAGGGTTAAGGTGAAAAGAACAGCTGAGGGAAAGAGGAGAGTTTGAATGAAGCGAGCCAAATGATAAAGTCATTTGTTTGTAAAGAGATCTGCATCTGTCAAGCGGGGGCTGAGGTTAGAAGCTTGTGGTCAATCCATGTTTTTCCATGTGTTATCTAGACAACAAGACCCCCCACACACCCCATTTGGAAGTGTTGCCTAACAACCAGCACCACACCTCCCAAAATAGCTTAAAAATCCTTAAACTTTTCTAACCTTATGCGTGTTTATGAATTTTACCGTAAAAACAAAGATTCATTAGAGATCCATCATCATGAATTGTGAAATATGTCCATCTACCAGGAATGGAGGGGACATATGGATATTTGTAGGAATGAAATTGTGTTTGCTGCAAAAATATGTGGCTGTCATCAAGTAATAATTGTGGAATAATGATGCTAATTAAGCAATGACCAAGTAAAATAAAGCTAATAACTAATTGTTGCACTAAAAACAGATAAATAACCAGTAATGACATTTCATGATTAAAAGGTGTTTTCATATGCTATTAATCCATCTGTTTGTTGCTGTTCATCCCAGGTTTTATTAAATATTGTGCCCCATCAGTTACCATCAGGCAAAATATAACTTCACCAATTAAGTGGAGAGATACTCGCCACTCTGCAAAATCTTTATAGAAAAAATGATATATAAATTTTCTTGACTTAAAGCACCATTCCAGGGTTTTTATAACTTTTAGCTCCTGAAGATATCACGTTTACATCCGCATGCTGTTAATAAAATGTTCCTTCCTTCCAGGCATCCATTGCTTTCCATTCAATTTCTATATGATTTGAAAATTGGTTGCATTGAGTTGTAACAATAATGTAACTTTGACAAAAATGTTTGAGGGTTACTGTGAGGGATTACTGACCGTTCAACAGTGCAAAGGAGTAAATGAATGGAAATCAATGGCTGCCTGTAAGAAAAGAAAAACAAATACTGCAGTCAAAAAGGTTGCTGCACTATTGTTTTACTTGAAGAGTATTGGCAGATGAGATCATGTATGAAGTAACTGGTAGGCTTTCTTACATTAGCAGCATCGTTGGTGGTAATGTTTCTCCCCATTAAAGCCACAGTCCCTATAAATGCCTTTGCTTACTGTACAAAGGGGATAAACATTCCATCAGGCTTTTGCTCTTCCATCATGCGATACGGCAGGAACTCTCAAAGCTTTACTGCCTTCTTTTATACCATAAGGCAAAACTATAATTTTCAACGCCAATACACACAATAAAATCCCATATAGAAGCCAACAGAGGCTGTAAATCACTTCACATGATGACTGCAGTAGACTTATTGAGAATTTAATGCTATGCGTCATACCAATAAAAGTTAAAACAACAGTGCTTATATAATTGTAATAACATGGCAATAATAGATAACAGTGTATCAAAGAAAGACAGCAGATGAAAACAAGATGGGGGAGAGAGGGGAGGTTACATACATGAAACAGGCTCCCGCTGGCATAGCAGTGCTTACTCGTAAATCTCATGGCTCTCTGTTGCTTAGAGACCATAGTGTCACCATGACACCATGCGTTAGGCAGAGATCCCCCTCCTTTATGACATGTAGTGATTTAGGAGCGGTTACAATGTTTATGTTGCACTAAAGCCACAGAGGAATGTTGATATTGGCTGTCATTTTCACGTTGTAAATCTTGACATGCTAACCATGCACGGTTTATTAAAGGTGCACAGTCATGACACAACTCGAACTTAAAGATCTCAATCCCCGTTACTTAATTTATTTCGTATACACATGCTGAATATTATTATATTAAATAATAAACAACAGTAGTTTCAGGCTCTTCACCTTCTCCTTTGGAATAAACACTTTTCATATTGAGAGCCATGGTGAAAGCACAGAGAAATGAGAGGAAAGAAGCACCTGGCTTGTCAATCAGAACACAGCTAAGATAACTTCAAGGCCCTCAAATGTATCACACCAGGCCTTCACAAATTATAGCTTTGCACTTATTGCATCCCTTGTGGCCAATCACACTATCACGCTATCATTCTACAATAACACTAGCATGTTAACATGTAATGAAGTAACATGATAGGACATCAGTATGTACACTAGAATATTGCATAGTAATCCTGTGCCATATACTGTTGTACCCCTAAACACACCCAAAGGTCATCGTAAAACACTCTTTAAGCCTCCGTACTGACAGCAGTAAGCAGGAGGTGATGAAATTTATTTCAATGCCTCGCGCTGAATTTTTGTGTTATTATAGGAGCCGGCGCTAAGCGGGTAGTTGCACTTCATTAAAATTCTTCCTCTAACAGCACAAGTCCTCAAATCAGGAGGTCCACAGAAACAATTGCTCGTGACAGGGAGTTATTTCCTAATAAACTGGTCCAATTAAGTCGTGCCCATTAAGGAAACCCTCCAGTCTGAGAGGTTAAAAAGGGAGTGTGTAAAGACTCACAGAATGGTTTTGATTGTTGATTTTTAGCATTCATTATCGTTAAAACTCATATTGTGATGTTTTATTATTTAGTAGGTGTTGACAGAAAAGCACCTTTTCATTTGTTCTATCAGTAATTTCATTAGCGCCATTACAAATGGAAGAGTTGGATTACAAGCTAGCACTTTAAGTTTTGGACCTGAAACCATGCTAATGCTTCCAGATGATTCCTCTGGGTGCTGAGTGGTCTCCGTTTCTCATTAAGCCCTTTGATTAATATCAAATGGCTGATGGTGCTCCTCTGGTTTCGAGCTTGTGCTTATGTTAACAAAGTTCAAGACAACTGCATCGATATTATATTAGCAAATTTGGTACAATTAAGTCGTGCCAATTAAGGAAACCCTCCAGTTTGAGAGGTTAAAAAAGGGAGTGTATAAAGATTCACGGAATGGTTTTGATTGATTTTTAGTATTCATTATCTTCAAACTCATATTATGATGTTTTATTATTTACTAGGTGATGACAGAAAAGCACCTTTTCATTTGTTGTGTCAGTAATTTCATTAGCGCCATTACAAATGGAAGAGTTGTATTACAAGCTAGCACTTACGTTTTGGACCTGAAACCATGCCAATGCTTCCAGATAATTCCTGTGGGTGCTGAGTGGTCTCTGTTTCTCATTAAGTCCTTTGATTAATTTCAAACGGCTGATGGCGCTCCTCTGGTTTCGAGCTTTTGCTTATGTTAACAAAGTTCAAGACAACTGCAATTAGCAAATTTTCAACAGTTGTTGGACTGCAATTTGTTTCGTGTTCACGTGTAAGGAGGCAGACACTCTGAAATGTTGTGAAAGTATGGTAATTTAAACTAATTTAGATTTTTAGGCAGGCTGCCACATTGACAAGCATTCATTTAAAAGCAGAAGTCGCTAATGATCAGCGAAACGTTATGACATTTGTTCACACGGAGGAGATACAAGTAGTTATTTTCAAGTTCTGACCGCACCAGCAGTTCAGTACACTTTACCACAAGTTCACTGCCAGAAGTGCACTTGCAGCAGCTGCTGATTGATGGGGTCTGGTATTGATGACAGCTCTCCAGTAACTAGCTGGCAGCCATCTTAGATGCCCACCACCACCACTGCCACCACCAGTATCCATGAAACAAACACCTATAGCTTGTATCAGGTTTGCTTTAAGGCGCTCGCAGTTTTAAAAACTCAGTGGAAGTTCTTTTTTGGGCCCAAGGTCAGTTGTGATTGTGAGTGGAAAGAGGTCATAAGGTGATAAGGTGACAACGTTGTAGCCATTAGATTATACCCACTGTGTGAATTCTGATACACACAATTTCCACGAGTATTCCAGATATTGTAGCGGAATCGTCTTACCATTTGTCAATAAAGGTTAAATGGGTTTATGCCCTTTCATATGAATGTGTTTATCAGATTTTGGGCATGCACCTCACGCACATGCTCTGTCCATGTGTATGCAAATGTGTGCGCATATTTGGGATATACTGGGTATTCGCTTGTGTCCATCTATCTGATCCCTAGAACGAATCATTGAAGTCACAGGAGTTTCACATGACAGGACCATCCCTTTGGGTAACCCTTATATCCAACCAAAACTTTTGCACATTCCCCTCCTCCCCACTCTTTTTCCCTCCTCCCCACTCTCCCCCCCACCTCCCTCCCCACTCATATGGAAGTTAATAAGAGTGTTCCTCCAGAGGCGCCCAGGCAGTATCACAAGACCTTCGTGTTGTTTGATGCCAAACAGCGCCACGAGCACCAGGGGAATCATGCCTGTGCCTAAGAAAGCAGGTAAGAAGCCGTCTTCGCCTGAGTCTCTGTGGGCCTCTGTGAGACATTATATGTGGATGATGGCATTATTTCCCATGGAAACTAGTTCACGTAAACCAAATACAGGTAAGTACAGGTAAGTTGTATGACTATATGGCATTTTAGATCTGCGTTATTTAAAGTTTAATGTTTTTTGTAATTCTTTGACATTTGTGACACTTTCATTTGATTTCGTAAGGCTGTGGCCTCTACACTGACAGGTTAATCATTTATTTTACCCCCTTTGCTCTTTTCATAGCAAATGATTTTATTCTATTTCTAATGAAGATCTCCTATCTTACCCTAGAAGGAATCTTATTGCGAATCATTGCTATTTATATTTGTTCCTTACCCGTCTGTCTCTTTGTGTAATCCCACCTGTAACCGCCTGTGTTTTACATTTACATTACACTGATAATCATCTAATAACTGCAGGGCTTAGAGACAAGGCATGTCATGTTATTCTAGCAGTTTTCTATTCAAAGTTTGCCGCAGCTTGATAAGGTCTAACTTGGCTTATCACTTGTCATAATGTTTTATGACAACCTTATTATGGGTCTCATATGTCATTCATTTGATGCCCCTCTGCGTGTCAGCCCGGTGCCAAATGACCATCCGCACAGTGGATTTTGCCAGTTTTCTTTTGCTCATTAATCATATCACCAGAGTGCATCAAAGAGACTCACTGCAGACCAGAATGGTTTGTGGAGAACATTTGTGCATTTGTGGAAAACGCTCCTGAATTCTCTTCAATGTCACAACCTTGACTGCCATTACACAGCTCATATTTCTGTCTTTCTCATTTCCCTTTCTAAGCAATGTGATGGATGCACCTGTCCCTGCATGCTTTACTTCTGACAGTTGCTTAATATTCCCATGTATTGTTCTCTATGTCTTGCCATATGCTTCTTTTGGATAGTTCTAATCCATGCTCAGGGGTTCCCATTCCATAATAGCCCTATATAACTAAAGACACCCAGTCACCACAACCCAATGCCAGTAAGCACTCCTCTGGCAGCCATAATAATGAAGTGTGAAATGCTGCACACTAATCCAGGTCCCAAAATGTAAACGCTCATCTTGGTTTTATTTATGGCTATTTGATTGTGCTGTATGTAGCATCATACTGCGCTCCCAGCTTCTGGTCTTTAGCTTCTCCTTAATGAGAATTAGTAACAAGGTAGAACCATCAAAAGTTCACTCGCTGTTTACTCTTTGCAATATTCTGTACATTTACGCCTACTTTTACCTGAAATTTTCCTCTCCAAGAAAATATCCTTCTGAAACCTTCGTCCATCTTCTGTGCCATGTGTTTTTTTCCATCTTCCATCTCCATTTCACATGTGTACTCAACATCTACTGGGCTTCCAGCCACGGGTTCTGACTGGAATCAGACGGATGAGCTTGGGTGTGTGCCACCTCTGCTCATCTCTCGCTCCCTCCTCTTCTCACTATCAGTAGGTTCTTCTGGTCTTGCTGCATCAGTGGGATGCTTTGAACCCGATCTGCACTGACAGCGGTGTCATGCTGTGAGAGGAAGATAGTTTGCCGTGTGATCATCCAAAGCAAACAGCTTCCTTGCTGTTGCATCAAATCCAGGACTGAGCTTTGGCAGGGTTCTGCTGATGTGCAGACCCACTCAAGCATGTGCACAACAGAACTAAATGTCTGTCCATATGGCACCATGTGTTTATGTTATTATTGGTCCTGATCTAAACCAAAGACCAAACCAGGTCATTAGGTTTAACTCTAGCTCCATTACGTCACTTTAAGTATTTCACTCGAACTCCTATCTTGACAAACAGCAGCTTCATCCAGATTTGTGAAGTGTTTTTTTATATCCCACACCTCACGCTTCCATCCTGTTGCATGTCTGGCTCACATCTCTACTGCTGTGATGGCAGGTAATAAATCAATTTGAGTATCTGTTTATCTCTGTAAGGCTTTCGTGTTGATCTCTCTGAGCATTGCGAGGAATCTGCAGGGCTTAACCTCACTGCTCTCCCAGTCTGACATCTCACGCCAAGGTTACCCGAGGTGCTTGCTTCATTCCACTTTGATGAGAGCCAGGAGCATCGTTGCGGTCGTACAGATTTGAATATGACTATTTACCGTGTAGTGTTTCTGTCTTCTAATCTATCCGTGCGCCGACCCTCTAATTCCTCTTAATACCTTGAGCACCATTCCACAAGGCTTTTCTTTCATCGTGTCCCTGTCTCACCTGCTTTTTTTTATAGAGATTCTTGGGAAAGATGGGGAAGAAAGACAGATTATGTCATCTGTTGCCAGTGTCTTTCTATCCTACCGATGTTCAATTATGACAACATGACCTTCAGTCCATGCCTACCTCTCCTGCCAAATCCCCTCTCTCATGCTCTCTCCATCAGCTGTCCAGCATTTTGTACACACAAAGTAACAATATATTTAGGAGTCACACAAAGTCTTACAGCTCAAGTCAGTACAGACAAACTCAAATCTGATCTAATTGGATCCTAATCCTCGATAGAATCCAATTAATATCTCTGCATTCCAAACCAATTAACACATTTTCTCAGTGGATGTGGTGAGATAATCATGTTCAACATAATGGTCCCCTGCTCAGCACTAATATGCAAAGGATCATTATTAGCAGTAATACACAGTATTTTTAGATTTTAAATTAAGTTGCCCCACAGAAGGCAGATGTGTCAATCTTGCATTAATCTCTGACATTAGGGCCGATGGTTTAAACGTTTGCTCCATCAGCCACCTTCTGGCAACTCCACTATCTTTCTCATCTCATTAGCCACGCTTTCAGTGGCTAGCCAAAACAATTCAATGAAAGTAAATGCAATGCCATCTGGATTTTCCCAGACCGTGACACACAGCCAGTGTTTGCATCCAACGAACCAGTTGCCATTTGTCGTTGTGGTTGTCAGGTTGTTGGCATCTTCCCAAACTGAGAGACGTGCAAGCTGGAGAGGTTATGTTTCTTCAGGCTCTATTATGAGCCACGGCAGTATTTAAACATTTACTGGGGTCATTCACGTGTAAGTTATTAATTCAAGTAAAACCATTGATAAAGTAAGGGCAAATTTGTACAATATCAGTTCACTACCTTAACTTTAAGGAACATATCCATCAAGATAAGGTAGAAAAAGGAGTAAGTATATCTGAACAGCAGATATAGATTCCTTACAAACGTTTGAGTTGCTATGGTATGTATATAGCTTAGCATGATTTCTTTGGTGTTTCCAATTCAGAATTTACATTAAAGTACTCTGTACATTTATGAACATTAACAACAGAAACCCACAAAGTTCATCCATTTACTTTCTCTTATTCCCTCTAGGTGAAAACACATTCTTTCAGACAACCTGTTAATAAAACAATTAATATTGATCAAACTATTATATTAATACGGCTGTTGACTGTAGAGATGCTAATCTCTGCAACAGTCCAGGCTATATAGAAGACACATTCGGTGAATCTCACAAAGCTTTCCATCACTGAGAGCATCACAGATTATCACATGCTGTTTTAAAGAATCCTAAACTTTCATTTCCTGTCCTTCTGGCCTGTAGAAATGTTTCAACATGAGCAACATTAAGTGTTAGGGATTTAAAATAATACTGTCATTATGTGATGAATTTCAACTTAATTTCACCTGCTTCCAACCTGCCATACTGTAGGTACCAAATCATTGAAAAAAAAAAAACATACCTAAGCAAGCATGCTGATGGTACAATCACAAAAACNACCAAATCATTGAAAAAAAAAAAACATACCTAAGCAAGCATGCTGATGGTACAATCACAAAAACAATGAGAAAAATAATGAGGTTGTTGGCCAAGATGGTTAATATTCATTTACTATCCCCTGCCAAATGTTAAAAAGCCACACTTGATATCAAATAAAATACCACTTTTCATCACTGAATGAAAGAATGGCATGCTCCAGCAACTCTGCACCAATGTTAACATCTTCATTGTATTTATCCTAACACGGCATATGTGTATCAACACATCCCCTCAGAGTTTTATTTGAAATCGTAATGGAGACTACAGTGTTTCCTAACATACTAAATATGTCTGAGGAACTATTGCTAAAATGAAGCACAATAAACCCTCAAAATTTCCATTTGATAAAACGGTGCAGCCATAAAAACACAGTGTCTTTGGCTTTGAATATTTCGCTCAATGTAAGCATATACTGCAGCTTCAATAAAGTGTTGGAACAAGCAGACAGAAAATATATGATATTGTGTAAAAATGTGAAATTATCAAATGTTCCAGTTGCTTAGGAGAGTGGGGAAATTTAGAATTTGTGAAGTTTTCTAAAACTAAGCAGTATCTGTTATCTTATTACACAGTCACGTTAGAAGTACCTTTTATGGACTCAGCCAAGGAAACGGACAAATCCAAATTCATGCAGTGATGTAATCCTCTGACAGGAGAGCATGAATTATGAGGACTTGGTGTGTCCTTGAAAAGTGAGAAGCAGTAACTCAAGCTTCGATGACCCACCCAAAGGGCTGATGGCCAACAAGACTTACTGGTGTTGGGTCACCGTTTTCTCAGAATGAGAATAGACAGTTCCTCACGAACTGGAGAATGAAGAAAGAAGAAGAGATTGCACACCAACCCACTGCCCACAGGATGAGAGCTGAGACAAACATGTCCGGTGTGGTGTGAACTAACGATCATACAGAAAGTATATTCTTAGAATGAACTGACTCCCACTGTCAGTGACTATGATGTGTGTCCTTTACAAATGCACGTTCGGCTCTTGGCATTTCTGACGCTGAAACCTAAACTGTGACGGAGGGAAGGAGTGCTGAGAGAAATGAATTGACAAAGGGCACATTTCGAGTCTTCTGTGATCTGTTTGTCGTAAGGGCAGCAGAGGATTTAGTACAGATGTACGACAGCCTGACTGAAGCATTGATGAAGACAAATGATTTACTAGAGTGGAGGAAGATGAGAACCTTCAAAATATGAGTTTAGCTGTGTCTACATTGTCTTGTGCATTTCATGTCATTGTCTGTGTGAAAAGAAATGAAGTTACTGTGCAAAATGTCTTTCTCACTGTCATATACACAACCTGTGGCAGATTGCAGCAAAATATTACTTTTACAGTCTAATTACACCAAAATAACTTTATCTTTTTTATTTTCCAGGAGGAAAAAGTGGTGCCCAGCAAGGTAAAGAGCAACTTTGTATTGCTGTAATATTTAATAGAGATTTTCCTTTCAGGATCAAGTTTAATATGTTGTAAAACTTTTTACCCTCCTGTCTTCACCTCAGAAAAAGTGCCTCCATATGACCCAAATATCCCTGAACCAAACACCAGGGCAGAGTACCTGACGCGTAAGTGTGTGTTTTTGTTTGATTGTTATTGCTTAGGAGCTACAAACAAATTTATGTTCAAAAAATAAAATAATGTCAATCTACTGCATCAGCAGTTTATCTCAATTATATTTAACAACAGCAGGCTAAAATATCATGCACACAAAATTAAAGTAAGACGTAATATAAATGAGTTCAGTCATAGTTACTTATTAATTAAAGTATTACAAATTAAATAGGGATTTGATACATGTACAATTAATAAAAAGAAATGGAATTTAAAACCCAATAAAGCAATCAGTAAAATGTTGATTAAATGTGTACGTTTCTCTCAACATTTGTGCAAAATATTCAGTTTATATTTTGTAATTCTGAACATCAGAACCACAAATATTGTACATTCATTGTCAAAGATGAATTTGATCTAATTTAATTTGATGTGTGGATTTTTACAAGTTTTAAACCTGAATTTAACAAAAAAAAATAACAGTTAAATTTCCAAAATTCAGAATGACAAAATGTATGGTCAAATTGTTCTGGCACAAGTTCTTTCCAATTTTTGGAAAACACAGGAAAATTGAATATTCTCTATATCATATTTTTTGTTATCAATCTTTATCCATTCTTCAGATTTGTATCTGATTGTCTGCTTGTGTTTTTCTGTCTTTGCTCAGATTGGTTATCGCTCTCTTTGGATGATAAAACTGCACAGAAGCTCTTGTGGATTTCAGAGGGCGGGTCCAAGGTGGCTCGTACCACAGACGCACCATGTCCGTATCCCAACAGGCCAGAGAGATACGAACACTCACCACAGGTGGGCCTGGATTAAGACCAGTGAACAGTTTGAGTTTAGGATGTGATCACATACAACACTGAGGATTTTGGAGGGAGAGTTTTGGTTGGAGAGTCAAAAATTGACATGTCTGCTCTCCTTAATTTACCATCTATAATGATCAGTTAAATAAAAGCATTAGTTCAGACTGATCCACTCAGGGTTTTTTTTTTTTTTTTTTTTTTTTTTGGTCTTTACAAGCTTGTGGCTCTGCTATACTCTAAGATATGTTTCTTTATACCTACAAATTCTTTCTATTACATCGTGAATTCCTTCGAAAATTATCACAACCTGTCTTTTTAATTTCACTCTACTTTGAAGTGTGAATGGCAACAATGGCAAGAAAATTAAAAAATTAAATCCTTCAGAGTTGGAATACATGCTCATTTTTCATCTCACATTAGGGATCTTTTTTTTTTTGTTTGTTTTTTCTCTTCTTTAGGTCCTGTGTAAGGAAGGGCTGCTGGGTTNTTTTTTTTTTTGTTTGTTTTTTCTCTTCTTTAGGTCCTGTGTAAGGAAGGGCTGCTGGGTTATCGGGGGTACTGGGAGGTGGATTATGATGGCTGGGTGGTGGTTGGGGTAGTTAGTGAGAGCTCAGGCCGGAAAGGCCTGGACGGGCCCTGTGGCCTTGGTGAGAACGACAAATCCTGGGGAGTCGGCTGGTCTGGGTCCTGCTACCAAGTCTGGCACAATGGGGAGAATGTGGACGTGGTGATGCCCTTCGTGCAAACTATGGGCATCTACCTTGACCAGCCTGCTGGCATCATCAAGTTTCTGCTGGTGGAGGGAGAGGGTGAGAAGGAGGTGCAGCTGATTTACAAGTTCAAGGCCAACTTCAAGGAGAAGGTTTTTCCCGGGTTCTGGGTTGGCACAAATTCATACTGCCTTCTCCGGAAAAAAGATCAGTGACATGCAGTCAGAAGCATGCAGAGGGAAGAGGTCAAGTTAACATGATGTAAATTTAAGAAGGTGACAGGAGGGAGAAGAAAATGCTTCAGATGTTTGGGGAACAAGTGTTGTAAAGCAGAAATGAAGCACAGGGTCTTTGCATCGTGATACATTTGTAGTTTGTGTTTGCTTTCACTGATGCAAGAGGGAAGTTTGTGCATTTCATATTATATCCAAAAATGCCAGCTTATTATTGTGTATCTATTTATGTACTTTATTTAAGTTAGGAAAATTAGGCAGGGTCTTGTACATTTTTGTTACACAGGGGACTTTGCAGGTGTTTGAGTAACTTTAGAGCCTATGTCATTTTCTATGTATCAAATGTAGTCAATAAATTCAAATGTGTAACATCATTTTCACAGTCCTTTCTGTTTGTGTGGGCTTGTAAGAAAAAGTTATTAACCCTTTGGAATGGTTTTGATTTCTGCATTAATTACTCATAAATCTGAACTACACAAACACATTCTGTCTAAACTAATAAACAATTGTAATTTATGTCTTTATTGAACACAGAAAATAATGTGTTTAACAACTTGTAAAAGTTCTGTTTCCTGTAACTGCTGATCAAACTTTGCACAACACTGAAGATTTTAGTCCATTCCTCACTGCAAACTCCTTCAATTTATTAATGGCATGGACGACCCTCTGCAGGGTTAAAGGACCATACAAGTGCTTTTGCACGTTTGAACCTCAAAAAATACTACCTGCATATCTGTTATGTTACTGTGAACCGTTTTCCAAGACATAAAACCATATTTAAGTTTTCATATTATTTTGCCAAATCCCCTAATCTTTCAAAATCAAATATTCAGGTGATACACTCACCTTAAAATTCAGTGTTTCACCTGCTAACACATGATTGCATGATTGTAGAAAGCAGGGTCATTTTAATTTTCTCAGTAAAAAGAATCTTCTCTTGGGACTATATTCCTAAACGGAGACATACATTTTCTTCTGCGTCGCTCTGTGTTGAATTTTGTTGAAACACTAAAATTGCATTACTTAGATAAAAAATTTAATAGATGTTTTGTTTGTGGATTATGTATCTCAAGCACGTTTCAAGCCTTTACAAGTTGATTTTTATATCGTGCTGGAATGAACTGAAACCATTTGCAGCCTGGAAGGTAAGAAAAACAATTCTAAAATGTACTGCTCCAGTATGTACACTACAGGCCAGAAGTTTAAGGCCACTCTCAGATTTAAAAAAAAAAATATCATCAATACACTGTTTGTTGTACAATTCATTGCAAAGGAAATGACAAAAATACATAAAATAAATGTAACTAATTAGTTTTCAAGAAGAATTTGTCAACATCAAAGCACTTTGAAGTCATTTCAGGCTCAGATTTAATTTCGTCAAAGTAATCCCCTCTGGCCAAGTCAGAATTCTCAAAACCTTTTGTTTCTCTTTTGAATGGACGTAATTTTGGCATAATTGTGTTGAACGTTTTGGATCGTTGTCCTGTTGAAGAATGAAATTTTGACTAATAATTTGTAAACCGGATGGAATCGTGGGTCTTTGAAGGATGGAATGGTAATTCTCTTTCTTCATAATTCCTTTAACTTGGACCAAGTCTCCAGATCTAGTTGGAACACAACTGGAGTGCCAGTGCACTAATACAGCCTGGGTATGCCTTCATTAAAAATAATTTCTTAAGACATAGTGGCTACATAATATACTTTTGTTGACAAATTCTTCTTGAAAACTAATTAGTTACATTGATTTCATATATTTTTGTCATTTCCTGTGCAATACATTGTAAAACAAACAGTGCACTGATGATTTTTTTTTTTTTTAAT